>CAUYRH010008403.1:0-52059 GCA_963574655.1 Perodicticus potto
GGGAGCAAGATGGACAAACGCCACTTTCCACATATGTCCATCAGGAAACACGCAGATTACCAACTCCGAACACATCTCCACACCACTATCCCACTTCCCCCTTAAAATTCCAACTGTCCCCTCAACAAATCTTAGTTGCTAGTCGCTATTATGATTAATGCCCATTATTGCTACCTAAACAAATGAGCTAGAAATTTCAGAATTTCAGTCTTCCATAACTCCTCACCTTCCTTCACCCCTTAATACAAAATTCTATTGATTTGCTTCTAAAATGCCTTTCTAAGTAATCCCCTTCCTTACCATTACCACCATCACTGAGCGGAGCGTCTGGGCCCAGATTTTCTACCAATCACATTTTTTCCCAATGCATCCTTCACATCATTTCCAGGGTTCTCTTTCTAAAGCACAAAAGCAATGCCCCACTATCCTATGCATAAAACACAACAGACCTCCACTGCTGAATGTATAAAAATTCAATTCGAACTTTGCTTCGACGTGGAGGGAGCTAAACAGTCTGACCCCAAGTTCTGTCGACAGCCTCATTTCATACCATTACCTCCTCTTCTTGGGTACTGTAGGGCAACACTTGCAACGTTTTTCCTTAAATACTGAGGTGCTATAACTCAAACATGATTGAATTATAGATGAGAGAGACAATAGTGTTTATTTATACTGAATGTGCACCAGTGTATCACTATCTCTATATTAACCATTATTATGTTGTTTCTGATTAGTCTTTAATTTTGCCTAGGCTTTCCTAGAAAGAATATATCAAAAACAGGACATTTGGCTCAGCACTCATAGCACAGGGGTTGTGATGCTAGCCACATACACTGAGGGTGGTGGATTCAAACCCAGCCCAGGTCTGCTGAACAACAATGACAACTGCAACAAAAAACAGTCAGGTGTTATGGTGGGCACCTGTAGTACCCGCTACTTGGGAGGCTGAGGCAAGAGAATGGCTTAAGCCCAAGAGTTAGAAGTTGCTGTGAGCTGTGACACCACAGCACTCTACTGAGGGTAACATAGTAAGACTCTTTCAAAAAAGAACAGGACATTCTTAAAGGCTACCATAGTGGTGTTAGCTGTGTATTTGTCATGTCAGACAGACAGTAGCAACTAATTCAACGGTTTGCCATTGTTTTTAATATTTAGATTTCATGAATAAATATCTCCAAAGTTTAGAAGTCCAAAACACCAGTGCATGTATTGGAGTATTGGAAGGATCACTGTTTATGATACATCTTCTTTTGATGAAGTGTTAAAACTTCTTCAGGGAAGATTAAAAATGTAATAGTCCTTCCAGCATAACCCTGAAAGGAAAACAAGTATTAGACTATCCAACACTTGTGGTCAGGGAGAAATGGTTGAATGCATAGGCATTCAAGTGTTAGCATGAAGTTCAGGAAGACCTTAGGAAGTGTGTTGGAGCATGTGCTGCCCTGAAACGTGTTAAAGGTACACACAAATCTAAATCTCTTTTCGTAAGAGGGAAAAGAAGCATTTGCGCAGAGTAGTGCATCCAAAGCCTTTCTGTTTGCTTCCTGGAATTTGCACTGATTTATATTCACAGGCCCTCAGACTCGTGCTCATCATCTACATGGAATCCTTCCTAAGGAGACCATGCTGTTGGCAGTCAGAAACAAAGGTAGGTGTCCAGAGAAGCAAGTCTGGGGTTACAGCCAAATCTCCACAAAGCAGAGAGTTCTCTAAATAATGAAGAGTTGACTGTGAAGTCTTCTCACAGGTGCAGAGGCATGCATTTTGGATACAAGTCAACCCTTTCAGCTGCTCAGCCCGCTCACCACCACCATTACCTTTTTTTCCTTTTTTTTTTTTTTTTTTTTGCATACACTGTTCTCATACTAATGGAATTCTCCACCCAGGGCCCTCTCTCCTTCAACCTGGGCCAGGCGTGAGATGGAGTGAGAAAGCAGAGAAGATGGGGAGGACATGAATAGAAATACAAGCAAAATAAAATAAAAATTTGAGGAAAAGGAGAATAAAGGCCCTTCTGTGATCTATAGAAGCCTTTATTCTTGCTTTTGGCAATATAATTTGATACACTCTATTCAGATTTAACACATAAAGTAAGCTTTCAGGCATAATTTGCTGACACTTTGGGTAGTGAGTACACTGTAAAATGGTCCAGATATCAATGAAGATAATCTGTTTCACCACTGCATTCAAAATTTCCCTGAACTTTTATTGGCTTACCTTTCACTGTTATCTTTGTAATAAATTCGTTTGATTTACTTTAATTTCTTATCAGTCCTAAGATACTGTTCTACAGCAAGAAGTTTGGAATGTTTTATTCCTTACCTATCATACAAAAATTCCTTCAGCAATCCTTCTTATAAGCCAAAGTAGTAATTTATGTGCTTAAGTAGTGTTTTAGGCAAAATTAATCGGAACAATGTCGCAAGTTCTGCAGTGCGCTTATCAGCAGCAAATGAGGGTTACAAATGAAAGCAGCTGATGAATTTGCAAAACATCATTTTTGGATATCTGATCTCATAACTATAGAAACCAAGATTTTTCTTATTCTTCCAAGTATTACATGGAACAACTAATCAGATGGACAGCCTCCTTTCCCTATGGATGAAATTGTTTTTCGTAAACGCAATACATTTGTAACTTTTCCAGTTTTTTAGTAAAGACAAACAAAAGCTAGGGTTAACCTCCACTTTTATTTTTCAGATACATTTTATCATAGCATAGTGAAACGATTTCAAAAATATATCTGAATTCCACTTCATCATGGAATAGTGAACCAATTTGAAAAATTTATCTGAATTGGAAATGATCTTCAAATGTGATAAATATGAAAAGTACCTCTGAAACTGATCTGAAAATCATGAATGTACTTCAGAATAACTTATCATAATTAATTGTACTCAACCTTAATAAATGAGTAAATATTTGAAAACAATTCATGAAAAAGCCTATAGTGAATCAAATCTAATATAGTGAATTTACCACAGTCAGTACCTAGTGGATATAATTTCTTGTATATGAGAAATCCTTGTAATAAACTCCATGTAACATTAGCTAGAAAACGCTGCATAGAAAGAGGGTACCAATGAGATTCCCACAAACTTAGCATCTGAAAAATCCACCAATGTGTCAACATAGACTGTGATTTACAAAATAGAATGAAAACATGGACATCTCAATAACTAGAACTGGGTGACATAAAACTAGGGGGAAATTATTGAAGGGACAAAGAAATGGAGACATGAGGTTGAGTTTCTAAGTTAAATGGTGGAAGATTCTTATTTTGGCAAAGCGGTATTATTCGGGAATCAGATAAAATTATCAACATGATCATTTAGTCGGACAATCTTTTTTTTAAATTACAGAGTATTCATAATGTTACCTACCTTCAAAGTTATTATCAAGATTCAAAGCCAGTGGTGGAAATACAGGTGAAGCATTTCTCAAGGGCAAGCTTGACTCTTGCATTATTTATAAACCTATTTAATGTTTTACAAAACTCTAGATTTCAATATCATGTGCTTTAAAGACAATAATAATTCTGTATGATCATATACATAGAAAATCAAAATGTGACGTTTTTTCTTCTTTTTTTTAATTCAATTGCCATTTGTTTGTTGTTCCTGAGTGTGGCTGGTCAAGGGTAGAAAGTGAAATGGCAAGTGGGGAGAGACAAGAGTGTTAAAAAGAATTTTAGATAAATTTAGATAAATCATCAAATCATGGAAAATAAGTTTAAAAACTAGAAGGAAGAAGGCCTGGCAAAGCCCTTGTCATAGCTCCCTGAAGGTTAAACAGCCCCCTGTCCACAAAAGGAAATCTTAACGAGGGCCCAGGCTCTGTGACTGACATGCCTGTGATATTTGTTGAGGAAGAGGTTTCAACAACAGCCTCCTAATATCTAAATGACGTGTGTTAACAGGACAGAAATTGTCTGCAATAAGATCAAGAATGAAAATGTAGGCAGGAGGAATGATTTAGGAAAGGGGTTAACAATGCAGGTATGGGGTTGGATGAGCAAAACAAAGTTGTGACAGAGCTTGGGGTTAACAATGCAGGTATGGGGTTGGATTAGCTAAACAAAGTTGTGACATAGCTTCTTTGAAAGTGTTTTGAAATCACACAGATTCTCATTTCATCTTGAAAATCACTTTGCAAGCTCTTCTTTCTCTCTAAGATTTTTAAAATTATATGTTAAGGACCAGTTGAAAAATACAGCTATAGAGAGCTTAAAGGTTATATTTAACCAGAAACTGCTTTTGTTAATAAACTAGGAATGTCATTTTCCTACCAGTCAAAATGTCTACTCTCTGCTAGGTTTATTATTCAATAACAGACCCACAAATTAGTTGGCACACCTTGAAATATTTCTGTAGCTGAAAATACACCAAGAAATTTAATACCATCAATAATAATTTTAAAGATATTAATGCCTGAAGCTTTAGTAATTCTTGACAAAAACAGAGTTTTAAAGAAAATTGGTTTCAGATAATAGAAATGTTTCCCTTAGTGCATTCTCTAGGAAGTGACCGAGAGGACTAGGGACAACCAAGGAGACTTGTCCTAAACAAGGACGGTTCCCACCTTGGACTCTGAATATCATGGTATTTTTCTATCAAATACCATGATAGAAAAAAGCAAATGTTCTAAAACCTTTAGCATAATTTTAATGAAACGCACTAGTAAATGTCTCCCATAGAAACCAACCCTCCTTAAAATTACAAAATGTACCTTTCAAGTATTAAACATGACGCAAATAGGAGATGGAGAGAAATGCATATTCAAATTTGTTTTTTAAGCATCATCTTTGAATGAGGCAGGACCCCTATTCTCTTGGAGCTTCTACTATTTAGGAGTATTATAAAACTCCTATGGAAATGTGAGAGAAGGGAATAACTAATCCTAAAATATCCCATGTAAAAAAAAAAGTCAAATCAAAAATTCAAGTCAGGTTTCTTAGTTTAGAAAATGCACATCTGAGTGTGATACACAGACATCAAACATTCTGGGCATTTAATTTCATAAACAACCTGATTTAAAGAACATCCTATCTTGGCAAACCTCTATCTGCCATTTCTGTTCAGCTGGTTTGGTATTATTTTGCTTTGGAATTGAACATCTTTAATGTATTTTGTATTTGAAATGACCTTGTGAAATGAAGCCTTAGAGCTCAGTGTTTTTCGTAGGGCCAGTTTCCAGATCTATTTCCCCATTGGTATCTCCGTTTACTGTCAACCAGTATCCAATGACTGATGCCTGCTAATGGTTCTTCTTAAACTTCTGATCTTCCCTTTCCCCTTGTTTCTCTAGATGCCTGCATCTGTAGTTGTCACTTAAGAATCATTTAAACCCCCAAGGGGACTTGTCGTAAACAAGGGCAGTGCCCACCTTGGACTCGAGTCTAAACCCTCTACATTCACATCTGGGAATCTGAGTTGTTGACAAGCCTTCTGTCCGCCTCTCCAATCCCATGACATTTTCAGATTCTATCAGGTTGAGAAAGTACTTTAAGAGACATCGTCAAGGCAGTGCCTGTGGCTCAGCGAGTAGGGTGCTGGCACCATATGCCAAAGGTGGAGAGTTCAAACCTGTCCCTGGCCGAAAAGTGTGCAAAAAAAAAAAAGGGACATCGTCAAGCTTAATACTAACATTGACCTAACAATAAATTCTTTTGGATCTCAATCACCATATTTTATTCAAATCCTAACCACAAGGACCACCAGTACTACCATTTCTATTTTAAAAATTAAAAACCCAAGGCTCAAACAAATTAAATGTCACTTGGAGCGCCAAGCATTGCCTCCATGTGGGGTAGACACACAGGGGAATGAAAACAAGGACGTGTACGGGGGTGAGACTTATGTTTGAATCCGGGAAATGCCACTAAAGTGGCCTGATTTTGTCATTCAACTCTGAGCCTCAGTTAATCACAGTAAAATGGTAATTAGAGTGTGACATTTTGTAGGTTATACCATATCAAGGTCACTCAAGAAACGTTATTCCATTCTTATCTGCAATTTTATTTTTATTGTTATTTCTTTAAAATGAACCTCATCTTAAATTTTTGGGGATCTGCTTACCTCTGAGTATAATTGCACTTGCACCTTTAACAATCATATTATTAGATATTAATTTGTCGTGTAAATATGATTGTTTATGAGGAGCATCTGTTACATAAAACACCATAATAAGCCTGGAGAAATAGATTAAAATTGGAAATAACAGGACAATTTCCAAGATTAGAAGACTATTGCAAAAGCAAAATTACGAAATAAAATTAGGATATAAGCACATCGTGTAGTATGAAAGTACTAAAAATTATAATTTGAAAAGAATGTGATGAAGTAATAGGTAAAAATAATACATAAAATTATGTTCATACAATGACTTTTATTTATTTATTTATTTATTTATTGGTTTTAGTAAAGATGGGATCTTGATATGTTTTCCTGATCAGTTTTAAACTCTTGGCCTCAAATGATTTTTGTCCCTTGTCCTCCCAAAGTGCTAACATTTGTCTACAGTGATGTGACCCTAAATGTGCCCAATCTTGTCTGATTACAGAAAATAAGCAGGGTCAGGCAGGCTAGTACTTGAATGGGAGGCCACAATGCTGGATTACAGGTGCCAGCCCCCACACCTGGCCTGTAATGTGATTTCATATTAAAATAAGTGTGTGTATAAATGTCTGTGTGTATACAAACATGTGCACGTCTAGTTTCATCAAAATATAGAAAGGAAATGCACCAAAGAATCAATAGCAGCTATCTTTGGGTTCAGTAGTTTTGCATGAATTTTATCTTCTTTGTGGAGTATATTTTACATATTTTCTACAAAAGCCATTTTGTAGTGATAAAAATTAAGCATAGTATAAGGTAAATAAAATTTATTTGTCATAAATAAAATATATAAATAAAACAGAATAAAGAATGCTGAAAACTATTTTAAAAGACCCATTTTATTATTTGCTTCTTTTTTATCTTGAGAGCCACACAAGATTTTCTGACAAAGTTTCATTTAATTTCTAACATGTCCAACACTGTAAAATGCTCAGTAAAAGATAAAGATCCTCTCACACTGAACACATTAGAAGATTTTTCTGACCATATTTGGCTTCCACGAGAATTCTACAAATAAAATAAATGCAACAGAAGGTTCTGAAATCAGAGAATGAACTGTTCTTAACTGTGTGGGCTAATTTCCCAGAAACATGGGAATCAGCCTTCCCCAAATAAAATAGCAATGGCCTTCATTCCAGCATTTAACATGTGTCTGTAACTCTTCTGGGTCCTTAACTTTCATTATTCTTATCTCTGTGACCTAGGGCAAGTAACTTAACCATATTTCTTACATATAGCAGCAGGATAATTATACCCACTTGATAAGTTTGTTTTTCCTTTTGAGGACTAACTTAACACACACAAAGCTCACAAGTAAACCTCATGGTGTTACTATAATAATAGTGATAACACATACCATTTTAAACTTTAACAACCACTTTTAAGAAGCAAGTATACAACTGCTCCAGATGGTAGGTGAGGACACTTGAGAGTCGGACAGATTAGTTACTTATCCACTGATACGTGGCACCAACAGTCAAGCGCCACCCTACTGATATCAAAGCCCACACCAGTCAGGAAGGCATCCTGCAACACAGAATATCCATAAGTGCTTCCCAACCTGAGCAACATCGGACAGGAGTCAGCTCCCGCCATTAGCTTAGTGAGGAGAAGAGCCGGGTGTTCAGCGATACGTGTGATGGCAAGGGTCAGGATGCGAGGAGAGAAAGGGGCTAAGTGCATCACAGGAAGGCCAGGCAAAGCCACCTAGTGGGAGCAGCACCTCCACAGGGGTCTGGTGAGTGAGCATGGCTTAGACACGAGCAGGTGAGGAACAACAATCAGCTGGTGTCTGCTCCCTGCCAAGGCTAACGTCATGCCAGGTGACAATGACCTGAGCACCCACAGCTGCAGCCCCGGTTTTATGAGCTATCCCTCCACTGTTAATGAGCCTGGAAAAAAGACATCTGAGTAACCAAAGGCTCTTCTGTTCGCCTTTGGTCCAGAGATACAGAAGCTTCTTCACTCAGGCGAACCACATAGTCACAGATCCTGTGTTATTTTCCTCTAACACTTGCTAAAATAGCAGGTTGCAGCTACTAACCTATTTTCATGCATCTTGGTGGCGGGTTCTGGTCTGCTCATAAATGTGCTCATTATAAAACAGACATGATTTGTTTTTCCCCCAAGAGCAGCTTTAAAGCATGTAAATGTTTCTAAGCTCCTTTAAAGTTACTTCTCACTGCTAGGAATTCTGATTCACCCTGTTTTAACAGTTTTAACTTTGGGACATTCCACCTGCAGTTACACAAAACTCCAGATACATAGGTCTGCTAGAAGATATCCACTCTCTATGTAAATAGTTATAACCAAATGAGGGAAAGTTTTGTGCCTTTATCTCTACATTTAAAATATTAATTTTAAAATGCTGTTTCATATCTAATAATTAAGGAAAAGACACTTTCACTTTCTGCTGTGGTGGATCAGGTGTGACATTCCTGGTACATGGGTATAGAGCTGCTAGAAAGATTTCCTTTTTGTCCCTTAGAGCCACTGCCATATGGCCACATCTGTAGCAACCTACGTAACAGGATATGTAGCAACTTGTGTAATAAGGTATGTAGCAACCTAGGTAACAACATATGTAGTGATCTATGTAACAACCTATGAAGCAAGTTGTGTAGGAACAGGGACAGCAGGCTTGCAGAGACAAAGTGGCAGTTTTTTGAAACATACAAGCAATCACTAGACTTTAAGGAACAGCCCTTGGCAGTTGGAAATTGATCAGCTGTGGAATTCCAGTGTGGGGGTCGGGGGAGGGGAGCTTGTTCTCATTAAATAGCAGCTGCGGAGGTTACTTGCAGCCTTTCCCCAGATACACATGGGAGGCCCACCTTCTGCAGGCTTCCAGTTTACAATCCAGTGTCCGGCCTGCTTCCTTGGTGATGGCACCCACACACATCTACTTACTTTAATTGGTGGGGGGAAAAAATAAGAATTTAACCTTTACTCAATTGTCAACAAACTTAAGTGTTATTTGTGGTTGGCAGTGTGCTTAGTATAATAGGGAGATTCAGAGAAAGCCTGGTACTTGTTTCCCACCACTAAACAGTTTATACTATGGTAGAAAAGACTGAAGCAAATTCATGCTCACCTGAATAATGACAGTCACTATAGAAAACAGTGACATCAGGATACACGGAGGAAGAAGAAATCTTTCCTCTATATCAAGATAAAGGAGTACAGTGTGGGATCTAATAGCAAAACTTCATTTCTTTTGTATTTGTATATTTTGAGCGTCCAGCCTTCTAAAGGAAACTGAAAAGCCTTTGTAATTGTACCTTTCAAAATTATCATTTAGTGAAAATCATATGATCTCCTAAAGTAAGTTTTTAAAAACTTAACTTAGAGAATCTTGAACAAGTCAGCTTTATTATAGAAGAAGAGTCAATTTCTGTTGTGTTAAGAAACACAACAGCTTTAAGTCCACCACTAGGGGGAAAAGTCTGCAGTTTACTGCAGTGTATTTTCCCAAAATGGAATGTTCAGCACTATTTGAACAAGGTGCGCTTACCTAATCCATTAGTCTCCAGAGGAAGCCGTGGCCCAAAGCTTAAGCCAGCTACTATATCTTACTACCTTGTCTTAAAGGGCTAAAAATAAAGCTTTACCAGCCGGTCCAGTTTGGAGGCCTGGATGATGTGAAAATCTGTCATTGACATTGATGAGAGAAAAAGCCTGACTCTGGGCAGATCGGCTCAAAGTAAAACTGAAATCCTGCCTCCTCGGTTTAGCTGACGTATGTAAACCCCATCAACATACATTTTTAAAGTGAGGATGTTTACCCTTAATATATTTTCAGATGAGTCATATAAAAATAAGTGAAGATACAGAAGTCATTAGCAAAAGGCAAAGTCTCTCTTAGGGAGAAGAGGAAATTTCACGGGTTTATTTTTAAAGTTGATGGTTCAAAGGCACTGTTTATTTGACCTTTCTATTTGAAAAACACTACGCATACATTGATAATTGAGTTGAGCAAAACAATTTATAAATTCCTTTAAAATGCTTCTTTTAATCCAGTATCATCCTTTCAAGTAAGGAAAACTTTTTTCTTCACTAGTTTCTTCATATGTATCTGCCATTGTCCATAAAAGGTATAATGTCAGCACACGGGGAAAGAGGCAGGCCCGCTGCTGGGTATGGGGTCTGTGTCCCCAAGCGAGCTCAGTCTCCCAAAACACTACAGAAGCAAATAGCTAAGAATCTCTCAAATGGTCACTCTGCATCTCCAAAACTGTAAGGAATTGTTAGAAAATTTGACCTGCACTAAGTTCACAGAAAATAAAATATTTTGAGGGTTCCTTTTTTTTTTTTTTTTTGAGACAGAGTCTCACTATGGAGTGTTCTTTTAAGGAGGTAAAAAATATGTTAGAAGATGCAAAGGAATTCCTCAAACTCTTCTTGAGAGTGTGTTTATCTATGCCTACTACAGAGGTATGAAGATGAGCTGATTTATTCTGCCTGAATTATCCGAGTTTATAATTATCTCAAAAATCCATTTTAAAATGCAAGATAAGACTATTCAGGTAAGAGGTTAAAAACAATACAACTAAACATCAGTGGCTTAATTCGAGGTGGAATTACCTGAGCCATAAGTGGAATCAGCCGGAATAACGGCATCAAAGACTTGAATTATGAAGATGTTAATCACCTGTGAGTATCAGCAAACCTAAACATGAATGATCAAGAATCCTGGCCTTATCCTCATTTTACGATTCCTTCCTTCATTCAGCCAATAAATATTTTTTCTAGCAATTTCTAGGCTCTGAGGATATAATATTGAAAAGGAGTGCTGAGTCTTGGGACGTATATTTCAATGTGGTAGATAGGCAATAAATAAACCATGGCATTATCCTAACACTTTGCTCTGGTTTTTGATATTATGCACAACCTTTCATGTTTCTAAGAGCATTGAATGCCTGTGTTAGTGGCACTGGGAGTGAATTAATGATAAAATCAAAAATTTTCAACCTGATGTACAAGGCCATCTCCAAGACTGCCAACCTACCCGTAGAATATTTTCTTACTGCTCTAGTCTGAAACCAATAAAAAAGGGTGGCACCCAACAAAAACCAGATATCTGAATGGAGTATGTCCTCACACCCACCAGAATCATTCTTCCAACCCATCTCCTGAGAAAGTGTTCTTTTAATGCGAACCCCTTCCAAATGCCCCATCTCATGTCTGCCTCCACTTCACTTAAATGCTACACACTCCATACATGTCTCTATAGTAACATTTATTTTTATTTGTCAGTTACTGTGTATTTATATCCATAAATAGGCCCAAACTGTTCATTTGAATGGCAACCCTTTGAGGGCAGGAGTTCAACAGTTTCGAATTTTTTGTGTGTTTTGAAACTTAGCATGCTATATTATATCATAGTTGCTCTCAATTCATATTTTTTATGTTAAATGGTGTTTTGCTTGCATGTGTGCCATTGTAGAGCATAAAACTCAGTTGCTGTTTCATGTAGTACATCTGTTTGAAAAAAATCCATGCAATTTTATACGTAGTCTAATATCAGAGTACTAAGAGTGAAACCTCATGCTCAGTTATATCCAACTGACTTCTGAACCTTTGAATCTTTTCATTTTCTGCCTTGTTCATAATACAAACTCTCAGAAATGTCAAGTTTTCAGAACTCTTGTCAACTTCTCGTACACCTTAATTTCAGAAAACCTATATTTATATGTCCATGCAATCTCTACCCATATAACCACCTCAGACAGCATTATATGTTCGGAATATGCAAAGCAATCTTAGAATTTAAAAGCATAGGAAACAAGGCACAAAGTTGAGTAAAAGTTAGGAAATGTAAAATTTAACACTGAAACGAATGCATTCCTTAAATTCACATTTAATCTTTCAGCAATAGGTGATCTGCTTGCTAAGTTATCTAAATAGAAAAATCATTTCTGAAGGTGCAAAAATTCATCCATACCCAGCACATGAATGTTTATAACCATGCATATACATATATTATATATGATAATTGTGCACGTAGGTCACACATACACATTACTGCGTACACATACACAACACACATTCACACAGCATATTAAACCATATGAAATGTACACACATGATAATGTAATCCAGTCTTTTCATAACTGCACAAAGGTCTTAATGGCACACAGATGTGAAAATACTGGTATTTTTACAGGTGTGTTTAAGCCTTCACCTACAGGTGAAAGTGTAGTGCACTGTAAATAATTTTTTCCATTGTCTGTTAAAAGTCATATTTGGTAAAAAAACTGTACAGTAACAAAGGTTTACTTTCTTTTTCTCTAACATAGAAACGTAGAAGAAAAGTATCTTGGTATCATTTTTATGTGTTCCTCCAGACCGTGAATAAGGTCACATTTCCATTAACAATGTTCTGTAAGGCTTTTATTATATCCTTTTGGAAAAATGAAAAATTGGGACCCCCCAAGCCCCTATGACCCTGGTGAAAAATGAAATGGGTGTCTACACATAGGCACAAACCAGGACACAGAACGTTTGGTACACAAAGGACGAGCAGACGGGTCCTACCCAGCGCGATCCCACGGAGTAGTTTGTATTTCACGTACCAGCTCGGCTGCCCACGATGCTTTCTGCTTCTAAATACTACAAAGCAATTTACGTTCCCAATGCTGCACGCTTAAGTTCTTCCTTTTGCTCTCAGAAATGGAAATACTTGTACAGAGAGTGATGCCTTGCTGCAGCTGCTTCCAGAGACCTACAGAAACCCACCTCCGAGCTGCTCCGGGTTAAGCCCGCGGCTCCCAGCTGATTCTCCCCAGCAGCTGGCGGCGAGCTGGGCGCGGGGAGGAGAGAACGGGCCTCCGCGCGCCCTCTGGAGGCGGCTCGAGGGAGCTGCAGCAGATTGAGAATATGTGGATGGAACAAGGTCAGGAAATTCTTTGTTAAATAATCACAGTGGTTTTATTTACACATTCCTAGGGATGTAAAAAAGACCAAAAAAAAAAAAAAAAAAGAATCCCTGCAATATAGCCTCACTCTGTTTCCTATGAGTTTTCTACGTTTTCATATTTCACAATAGAATGAAATTCACTTTTTATGTGATCTGATAAATGTACTAACACCACAAGATGGCAAATTGTCTGCATTAAAATAAAACCATTAACAATAACCACTGTCGGAAGTTATCAGCATCTTTATATTTTCTAGTGCCTCTGGACTAACGCCATGCAAGCATGTTAAACATGCTAAGCTACTTTTAAAAATTATAAGCTTTACCTCTGGAAATGTTTCATCTTTTCCATATCCACACGTTATGCTGACTTGAGTATGATAACAGAGAAGAACAGTTTCAGCCTCAGTTGATGTGATGAGGTGTTCATACTATTTTAATATTTTTATAAACATTTTTCAAATTAATAGCCTTCCAAATACCTCCCTATGCTTCTTTTCCTTAAGAAAGAATAACTGGTTATATTGAGACCTAAAGTTAATCAATTGAATACACATTTGATGACTTATCTATTGTAGCAGACATTTAGAGATGGGATTTTGGGGTGTTTCTTTACTTCCTATAGATCAGAGTAAATCTGGAACCTGACACCCCCCATTCCCTTTTCCACCACGCGTCAAGATTTTAGATTTCTTTTTTTAATTCCAAACATTCCAAACATAAATAAATAAAATTAAAATTCCAATTTGAAACTATTTATTTAATCAGAGACCCATCTACAGTGGTTGTCTATGTCTCCAGGCTAATGTGGCCCATACCTTGGTTATACACTGTGCCGGGCCCCTTTGAGAAATACAAATTCTTAATTACTTCAACCTCACATTGTTATTTGAGAATGTCTGGCAGAAGAAACATAGGAAAAATCATCAGTTTTATTAATATTTCATCAACATAGTTTATTTACAAATGTATGATGAACAAACATATTGGCTTTTTAAGTACGAACCATCAAATATACTCTGAAGAAAAGTGACAGTTTTTTTCAAATATAGAGAGTATGTGTCAAATATCTAAACCACATTTTGTGTGAGTTTCTAAAAGCTTTAAAAATATGTTTTAATGGGATTAAAAGGAACGTTAACTCTTCACGTCTATACACCCTCAGTTTTTAGCACGGTGGAAAGTGAAAACATATTTGCTTCCCCAAATTACACGACTTACACATCCACTTAGTGTCTGTTGACTTTCTAGAATGTTCAGATATTCAAATATATGGTTTTAAATTGAGATCAAAATACACATCTAGAAACATATAAATAACAAAGGAACAAATAGTGGCAAAATACGAATGTGTCCAACTTTTACCAAAGAAAGTCTACATCAACATTTTGATGTATCACAAAGATAAATCAGGAGATGAACTTTCACCCATATATAGTTTAGCTTTTAAAAAAGTAAATATACTGTGAGATTTAAAAAATAATTTTATTTGAAAAATACATTAAATATTCACATGTTTAAACCCAAAGGAACAATGAGGATGAATGAGAGAATTAGACAGACGAGTCTTGTAGCTAAAGACGTTGAGTCTATGCCCATCAGAACCAAGAGCTGCAAATGGCAGGAGCTGGTGCTACAGGAAAAGGGATGTGTAGTAAGAAAATTATTTTGGACATGTGTTGCACCTTAAAGAAAGTCTAAAGTTTTAAGACACCAAGCACTGGGAGAATCTAGTAAAAGTATATTTTCTTAAATAGGAAGACGCTAAGGAAGTGGAGAAGAGTATTTCATTTTCCACGATTTAGCAGGTAAAACTCACAGGGAGAAAGGTCCAAGTCAACACCAGATTTTGAGTTCCAAAGAATTAAAATAACATGTGAATTGTAAATGTCTTTTCCAATTAACTAGGATGAAGTCTGTATTGCTGTGTGGCAGATTACAAAAAACAAAGCACACTTCTTATCTCACCATTTCTGTGTGTTACAGGTTCAGACACGGCTTAGCTTGGTCCTCTGCTCAGCCAGGTTGCAATCAAGAATCAAGATACCAAGGCTCGGGAGGAATCTAGTCTAAGTTCACGCAAGTTGTTGCAGAATTAATTCTCTAGGGTTGTAGAACATATAGTGACTTGTTTCTTCAAGGCCACCAAGAAAATGTGTCTTTACTTCAGGAAGGTGCTGGTCTCTCTTTTAAGAACTTCCAGGCCTAAGCCCAGGAATTGGAGGTTGCTGTGAGCTGTAATGCCATGGCACTCTATCCAGGGTGACAGCTTGAGTCTCTGTCTCAAAAATAAATAAATAAATAAATAAATAAATAAAATATCCTTATTAAAAAAAAAAAAAAAAAAGAACTTCCAGGCCATAATAAAGGATGAAGACTTCACATCTTTTATGTTTACCTGGATGGAGCTGGAACATATTCTTCTTAGCAAAGTATCTCAAGAATGGGGGGAAAAAAGTATGTGGAAAAACAGTATGAAAAAAAAGTACTTCTTAGCAAAGTATCTCAAGAATGGAAAAAAAGGTACGTACTCAATACTACTATGAAATCAATATATAATCACCTACACATTCATATGATGGGCAAAACATAACTATAGTCCAGAAAGTAGAAGGGAAGAAGAGAGACAGTGGGGGGATATGGGAGGAGTGAGGGTATATGGGGGGACCTCACCTAATGTGCATGATGCAATGGTATATTTCAAAACTATTAAGAAATGAGTATAATTGTGGTGGATGTGTTACTGGTTCAATGTAAGCATTTCACATTGTGTATCAAAGCAGTGCCCTGAACCCCATAATGCATCAATGTACAAAGTTAAGGTTTAATAAAAAATAATAATAATAAAGAACTTCCACCAGAATATAATTATTTGGGCCCATCCAGAGTAATCTTCCTGTAGGTCAACTCAGAACCAACTGATTTGGGACTTTTACATCTGGGAAAACCCTTTACATTGGCCATGGAGAGACAAGTAACAGGTTCCACCCACACAAAAGGAGGGGGATTGTGCAGGGGCCAGGATCGGCTGGGTTGTTTCAGTGTGTGTCCGTAAAGGGATCTCTTGGTAAAGACACTTGGGATTTGTTTACCACTCAGGAGTGAAGCAGAACAGCCTGGGGGTGAGGGGAGTGGCATGGGGGCATTTTGTTCCCTTTAGGATCAGGCCAGTGATTGGGCTTCCTCATCACAGAAGTGCTGTTAATTGTCAGATGCAGCTTCAGTGTTTTCACCCTTAGCTGTGTTCACACTGCCTGCCCGCAGCCCCTCTCACCCAACCACCCAGACTCCACTTTATTACACAAAGACACACACCTGACTGAAAAGAATGCACCCAGCCATCTTTGTCCACGAATTTATCACTGTGTGGCCTTGCTGATAAAAATAAACCTGTACAATTAGATTTTCAGGAATTTAAACTAATGTGAAAGACAGAAGTTGTCAGTTGGTGGAGAATTCTGCTATGGAAGGGACTGGGCGCGACTAGGAGCTGCGTGGTTGCTGATAACAAAGCTATTAGCAGGGGGGAAACAATGGTACAGGCTCAGAAGGAATTAGAGATTACAGATCACATTCATTTATTTAATCCGTCTAACACATCCATGTGGAGTCCTATCGTGTACGGGGCACTTTTCTAGGCACCACTGATATCACAAGGAAAGAAAAAATGCCTCCATTCTGATGGAAATTATCCTTGTCCAGAGTCACTTTCAACGGGTGTGCAGCAGCACGGGGTGAGCTGCGAGAGGGTCTTAGGTGTGCTGTGAAAATTTGTAAGGACCATTAATTAAATTATTTATGAAAGAAGTTCAAAGCACATCTACATAGTTCAAGTGTGCCACCGAAGTTTAACCATAGGCCCAAGGGTGCCATGAGATAAAAAATGTTAAAAACACTGTTGTAGATGGAGGCGGACAGTCAACATGGACAAGCCAGTCCGCTGTGCGTTACTGTGCTTTGTGCTTTCCGGCAGGAATCTATGGAAACAAAACATGTAGGGAAGCTCAGGAGCAATGGGGGGTGCACTTTGGATAGCACGTCCAGGAACGACTATATGGCCATGTTCTTAGAACGAACCTGAAGGTTTGTGAAAACAATGTTCTGGGGAGAGTGTACAGCAGTAGCAAAGGCCACAGACAGGTGCATCCTTTATTCTTCAAGAGCTGAAAGATGAGAAAGGGGGGGAAACAAGGGTCCTATGGGGGAGCAGAAAAGCAAGCGGGTGAGTATAGGGCAGCTGTGGAGTGAGCAAGACGATGATCACATCGGGCGGACCAGCCTGTGACAGGACATTGGTTTGTACCCAGAGGGGTAAGAAGTCACTGGAGGGTTATTCAAAGATTATATGATACTTAAATTTTAAAGACTCATGCTTGCCACTGTAGAGCATAGATGGGTACAGGAAGGGGTGACAGAGAGGGCATCGGAATCCTGAGACGGGTAAAATACGGGCTCATAGCCAACTATGTTTCATATAAGGTCTGACACACACTAGTTTCAGTCCTTGGTTTCCAGAACCTGACATTAAATCCTTTAAGAGAAAAAACCAAAAAACACAGAAAACAAAACATCAAGAATCATGAATCTCAATTCCTTATAAAGTAAAAAGTGAAAGTTTCAGGTGATAGAGAGCGTCCAGTCCAGACTGACAAGCGGCAGGTGCTGCGTCGAAGTTGGCTCAGCACATTATTAAAGGGCTTGTTAAAAGTTGGATTCAGGGGAAAGGCCACACCTGAGGATCCAGGCGGTGCCGTTCCCATCCCCCCCAGAGACGGGTCAGTGTCTAAAGACCATGCGAGGCTTTGTGGCATGAGCGCTCCAAGAGATTCTAACTCAACGCATTTTAACATCCAGTATCAAGAGAATAAGGATATATAATTCAACTTTAATATTTTAAACATACTCTGCTTTATCCAACAGAATATCTGAACCTAGATATATGCCTTCCTACTTTAGAAATAAAGTAATTCCAAAACATTTTTATAAGGAGTCCAATATTGTATCCTCTCAACATAAATGGAAACACATGTGTGTATTATTTGTATATGTGTTAGACTATTTGGGCTATTTTCACCGCATTTCCAATGGGATATTACAAAATCAACTATAAATCATTTTAAATGGAAGCAGAAAGAGATAACATATCTTTGTTACATTGTGACATCAGACATTTCACCCTCCCTCTTCAATAAAAATATCCAACTAAAACAAGAAGTAAAAAAATTATTTTTACATTATGTGACCCTATGAAAATATTTTGAATGCATGCTCAAATACACAGAATTTCTTTATCTTCTATTTACATTTTTGGTGAATCTTTGTAGAAGGCATATTACAATGGGGGGTTTAAATTTATACTGCCATAGGTTCTATATTATTTGATAATTTTGCTTTCATTAAAAAACAATGAATGGTTTTGTGACCAGAACACATATGTTTATTAACTTTTTTCTTGCTAATATTATTTAAGTATTTGCCAAATAATAAACTCAGTAGTCAAAAGAAAGAGTTGCAGATGTGAGAAAAACTAAATATTTGTTGTTTAATACCACAGAATGTGAAGGGAGATTTATGTAGAATATAGAGGTTCTAAGAAGCGACAATTAACTCTCAGCAGAGGAACATATAGGGCAGACAGCCAAATGTAAGGGAACTTTAATTTGGGGGATTTGCGTAAGTCACTTTATGAATTACTCACATTAATATACATAGTCAATATTTCGCTACACATTTGTTCTATATTTACCATGCAAGATGCGTATAGATTCCCACTGTCTGTGCATCCCAGCACGTGATTATATTAAAGCATTTTATCCTGTCCCATAGTTGGTGGGGAAAGAATTTTTCATCAGGTTTTATATTGAGATCAGCCTCATTTCAAAATATTCATTTCATATCATGTTCTCAAGTAGTTTTCAAAAATTCAAAGACCAAAGGGAAGTTAATTGTACTTACAAACATCTGCCGGCCTAGATGCCCTCTAACCTCATTAGCTACGGCCAGTGCTATTCACTCCTTTCTGAGAGTGTAGTTGCCTATTACATACTAATAATATACTTTTTAAAGGAGGGGAAAAATGACACACATAGAACTTCGAATGTGAACCCAAAATATTTCCATGAAGGGAAATAAAAATATTTTGAGTATTTCAGAAAAAACTTTCATGAACTACAACACTCTTTAACACCTTAGTATCCTCAACAAATTCTAAAGTTTTGTGGCTTCAGTTATATTAAATATTTAGATCTCTCCTCCTCTAGACATATCTCATATCTGGAAGACTAATTCTTCATTTCTACCTGCCAGGGGAGTTTCTTTACATGAGTGTATACCTAACTCAAATAAGGAGAAAGTTCATTAGCTTAGATTGTTAAACAAGCCCTCAGGAAGTAAAACTAAGACAGATTAATGGTAAGTAGAAGCTTTAGTTTGCTTGCATATCTTTCTATAAGCTAAATATGTTCAAAAATAAAATGAACTACCCCCAAATGCATGAAACTCCACATCACGGGCAATATTAAAGCATGGTCTTGATAGCAGCTGGTCAGGAATAATGAGGTAGAGGTCTAAATATCAAAGAAGGTCAAACTAGAGAAACTTTGTAGCTTGACCCTGAGATTTTATCATTCTATGAAATCATTCCCATTTCTTTCTCTCATAATGCATATTTTTAAAATCTTCCTTTCCCACTAAAGTGTACACGATTTACCTCTTTCTAGTACACATTAACCCTTGTGCTTTCCTTCCTGCCGTATGGAATTTGCGAAAACAAGTGCATTTGATGTATGCTAGTGCTTTTTCCACACAGTAATTTTAATCATAACATTTACAATTAATTAATCCCAAATAACTTTGGGAAAAAAATCTCTTTAAAAGGAGACAATAACGTTCTATGCTTAATCTAATCTACAAATAAAAGTTTGGAAGCTTTGTTTATATTGAGTAGATTAACTTAGGTTGTTCCAAAATAGTTCACTTAACCTTCAAGATTAAAACCCTTGTTTACTTCAAAAAGTAGCTGAGATGTCATTTAATGGAAACCTATAAAGTGCATTAAAGTGTTTTAGTGAAACAGGATATAAAAGATCAATGTCTAATTGAATATCTTGTAACTTCTCCGTATTTACAGCTTATTAAAGCTATGCTGATTCACTAAATTTTAATGCTTTAAAAATAAAGTTATCAATAGAGTAGAAACTTTTTCCATATTATATGAAATGTTTCAAAAGTGTTGCTTCTGTAGAAGGATAGGAAGACACATACAAATAAACATTTTTGTGAGTATGTAATGCACAGTTTGAATTCTTCAATCTATTGAATTATTTCAATAAACACTAAAAATCTTCAAGGAATAGATAAAACTAGAAGCATTAATTTATGTTGTATCCTATTTTATTTGCTTAATTTTTACAGTCTATATTTCCATTTACAAAATGTGTATATTTTCCTAGTTTGAACAAGGGTATATCAAAAGTCAATCAATGAAGGAAGAGTTTAGTTTTTTATTGATTATCAAACATATACTTTGTTGGCTTGAAAAATCATCGGCAATGGAGAAGGAAAAAAGAGATAGGCTTCATGAATGATTGCCTTATAGATAAAAGCAGATGAAGACCACAGGAGAAGACAAGGGTATGCTTGTACATGCTCACAGATTATTTAAAGTTTGAACTTTCCTGAGCCAGTACTCCATTATACAGAAAATAATCCACTACTACCACTTTAGCTAGTATTAAGATATTTTAAAGTTTATTAATATATTTTATTTAAACCATTAGAGTGAATAAAATGTATATGATAGTCCCCCCAAATGCCCATTTTCGATAGCTTAATACCATTGTTCCTCTCTGTAAAATGACATAAGTGCTAAAAGGAAATTACTTGAAAGATTATATTGCCTCTGTAACATACAAAGGTGTGCCAATCAGCAATGTAGACATATTTAATTTTTGTTGAACCACAAATTGCATCTTATGTGCTAATGTCATGCTTTTATGCATTATGCATCATTAATTAAAAACAAAACCTTTTATTTTCATGAGAGTTCTCCCTTTTCACAATGTAAATTATGTTTGATAAAATAAAGCTAGCTATATGTAAATGTCTTTTCAGAAAGCACTAAAAATCACAATAGGATCACAATAGGATCAAAGATACACCATTATCATTTATCCAACGACATTTTTCTCTGGCCTGAAATACTTGTATGGAAAATATTCACTTTTAACACCAGCTACTCAATCTTCTATAGCTCCCCAGCACCATCAGGCCTTCTCAATACCTCCTCGGAGCAAATCTATTAATATAATTCACAGTTCTTTCATCAACAAATAACCTTGACAATCAAATAAAATGAAAAAAGTTCCAAAACGTTGGCAATTCAACTATTTTAGGACTAGCTCTTTCAGGGTTACCCTAAGATCCTCAGTCTCTGAGGCTCGGGAGGCATGTGTGTGATCTCACATTTGCCCACTGAGAATATGGCGCGCCCAGGAGAGGGCACCTCAAATGGGGCAAACGCCTGCCCAAAAACATCTCTGGGACTCAGCAGCCCGCTGATGTGGTGAGGTTTCTCTTAAAACTGACGGATTAGTTACAGGGATGTATTCCTTTAGCAGCCTTTTCCTGGATATTCCGCTCTCCTCATTTACTGATTTTGAGGGATTTACCTCTTTAAAATCCAATTTGGAGACCTAGTGAATGAAACTCCCAAGACAATGTTCTTTCCACATCCATGCTTTCATACATACATGTATATAAATAAAATTTGCATGGCAGTATTTATTATCCAGGAAAAACTGAGGATAGGCTTGGAATCCAGGCCAGTAGAACTAAAATGCTATATTTTTAAAAAATAGATTTTAATATCACGGTTCTTTTATCACTTTCTAAGTTCCCGTTCCTTACGCAAAGAATGCTGAACATTTTAAAGAACAAGTTGAAATTAATAAAGTTGAATTATAAGTATTGTATGTGTAATATATATACATATACACACATACATATATAGTCTAATCCCACCTTTATGCAGAGCCATTGCTACCCTACTGAGTTGAGGTTGTGTGTATGTATGAGTATGTGTGTATACAGATTTCAAGAAGTTCCACAGGCTCTGTTTCTCTCTAGAAACAAATTTATCCTTTTTCTTTTTTAATGAGGGTAATATGGATAGTAGATTATGGGTATTATATGTCCATAATATGAACTAACGATGGTATAAATTATTGCAAATTGAAAATCCACTAAATAAAGGTTCAAGTGCCAACTTCAGGTCTGCCTCTCCAAGGTTTTTGCATGTAAATTTAAATAGAGTACTGGTGCTTTGCAAGGGGTAAGTGAGAGTTCCTTTGAAAGCTTTTAAAAATGGAGTCAAATTCATTTTTTGTCTCCAATTATAAAAGCTATAACAACTTCACTTGTCTTGATCAATTTATTCCATTCACTTCAGGAAAGAATGCCAAGAGGTGCAGAGATGGTTCCCCAGACCTCCTCCTATTCAGACTGGGGGTCGGTGGAAGAGCGCCCGCGTTTCCAGCACAGCCGCTGATGAAAGGTTCTATTAGAAGGAACTGCGCTGGTTTACACTGCAGGTTGAACAGAGCGTTAAATGACTGCGTTGGTCCGACCGCAGTGGGGGTATTGGGCGCCTCGGTGCGATTTGGAATAACACTTTCATATAGGTGCAATAATTGTTCAAGTGTTCTGATCTAATTTGTCACGAAATGGTAGCCAGCATCTCTCCCACAAATGCCCCTCACGTCCCTGTACCCCGCAGTTTTATCCACCCCCCGCCCTTAGCAAGTGTAAACAGATGGGGAAATATGCGTACTTTCAAATCGTCACATATGTATCATGAAGGCGGGGGATGGCTGCAAATCGCTTGGAAACTGCTCTTTGGAGGCTGTTGGCGATACCGCCCTCCGATACATCTCAGATGCTCTTAATTTCATCCAACCCCCCCCCCCCCATTCAGCTTGGGCTGTAATTTTCCAAACAGTTATCTGTCGTTTGCAAATAAAAGTTAAAATTTATCCAGAGATACAGAATGCTGACTTCCCGACACTCAATTTTATAGGGTTTCTTTTTGTAGAGCTAGCAGATTATGAGAGAGAGAGAGAGGGGGAGAGAGACACTTGCTTCCTCGCTTCCTAAGCCGGGATCTGCCTGCGCTGCGCGGCGGGCGGACTGCGGCGCCGATTTGCACAGTGAGCGCGGAGGAGGGGCTGGAGCGGGGGACCAGCTGGCGGAGGCTCCGGCGATGGGCTGATCTGGGGGCTCCCGAGCGCCGCTCCCTCGGTGAGCGATCTGGGGGAGGACGGGGGATTTGCATTCAGGTTCCAGCCCGGCGCTCCCCGTCCTGACTCTTAATACCCGACCTGGCGCTCCCAGTTCAGGAGCAGGCGTTGGTAAGTAACGCGGAATCCGATTTTAGTTATTTCCGAGGCCATTCAAGTGGCACTTTGAAAGCAGGTCAGTCTCAAAAGACGCCGCCACCGCTGCCGCCGCGAGCGTCTCCTTGGCCTGAAACGTTCGGCGGCCCCCTCCTCCTGCACCGCCGCCTCCGCCTGCAGAGGTGAGGGTGCCGGAATGGGGCGCTGTCAGGGGACCCCTCTCTGCCGGCAGCATCGCTTCCCCTTGGCGTCTGCCCGAGATGCCCAGCTGCAGGCGGCGTGCGCCGTGCTCGGCCATAGTGGGATCCGTATCCTCCGGCCGCTCCCGCCCCCTCCCCGCTGGCGCCGTCTGACCAATGCTGGGTTCTGAGATCTGCTCGCCCCCTTCCTGCCTCCTTTCCGCCTCTCTCTTCCCTTTCCTTTCATCCACACACCACCCACCCCCACTCCCACCCACCCAAAGGGCAAAGAGCAAAGACACCCGGAGAAGACCAGGGCTAGTGCCATCTTCCCGGATGGAAGGAGGCCTGGGGCAGGGATTGCTCTGCGCGCGGCAACCTTTCCAGAAGACAGAGAAATCCGGAGACTGAGCTCGGGCTCTCGGGAACAAGCTCGAGGCCGAAAAGAGAGCACCGAGATTTTAAATCACAGGGACACAGTCCTGGGACGCTGCTCGCCTGCCATCGGAGGCTCACGGAGCTGGGGACAGGAGCTTCCTAGCCTGGCATCGCCGCGCTCGGTGCGCGCCCCACGCTCCGTTGGTATGCAGCGACCATTTCCCTGCAAGTCTCAAAGGTGGAAACATTTAAAGGGATTACAAGCGTGATTCGTTAGCCTTTTGAAAGTTGGTGGCCATAGGCGGAGAAGCTACCAGGCTACGCTGTGATGGATACAATTCAGCCTCACAGAGAATTTGCCCCTCCCGCTGGGAAGCCCCTCGGAGCAAACCTTGGAGATCGTGAGCGCTCTGCACCGTAGGTACCGGCCGCCATCCTTTCCTACTTTGCCTAATTGAAACCAGTGTTTTTCGCATGTAGGCTGTGCATAGTTTGGCCGCGGTGTCTCCCATACGCTCACAGGTGCTGTGGGGTTCGTTGCATTTTGAATTGGTTTGGTTCGGTATAAGGACCCTGGCGAGAGGCAGGGTACTGGAGAACAACATACCCCCCTTTTCTGGGGGAGGGAATCGCAACTCCAATAAATAGGCCAGGTGGTTGAGTGAAGGACCCCTCCCCCCGTGGATCGCTCCCTAGTGTTGCAAGAGATAGAAGGAAAACGACTTGAGCTTTTAATAATTTTCCATTTCTGAACGGACCCATTGTGAGTTTCGCCTGCCTGGCGACAGCAAATTAGAAAAGGATCTCTAGAAGGCTCAAAGCAGAAAATGAATGATGCAGCATTTTAATTATTTGTTCTAGAGGGTATCATTGTGCTTCCATTTTGGAATACTTGATGTTACATCTGGAGAGATTAGTGGGCTCTGCGAGCCAGCACTGGGGATAGGGCGGTGAGAAGGGGCACAGCGGGGAGAAAGGGCTTCTTGTCTTCCGGACAAATGGTTCCCGGTGCTGCCAGCAGGACGCAGAAAAAACCGGGCCCTATGGCTCTCCGTCCCCTAACTCTCTGAGCCCTTCCTATCCCTGCGATATGTATCCTGAGGTCAAGGAAAGGAAAAGGGTGACATGGGCTTTAGCACACAGCCCAAGTCCAGAACTTAGGGGATTGTAGTTCAAGATCAGAGACTTCATTCCAGAAATGACTCTTGACCGTCACAGGAAGCTCAGGGCGCCTCCTGGGTACCCATCTATTCCATCACGTCTTGGGCTCGGATAAGATCCCTGAAACACGCACTGTCTCTGCACAGTGGATGCCACTGAAGGTGCTGGGTGTGGGGTGTGGGGTGTGGGTGTTGGCAGCTGGGGAGAGAGATAGAATTGCTGTGATTCTGAGCTCAGGACACTGGTATTGGTTTGCTTCATGGCTTCGACCTATGTGAGAAATAGGGTGGGTCTGGAATATTAAGGGGTGTACAGTGTTGGAGAATTCTGCCTGCCTGCTTACTTAGTCTCTGATGCCTGCTTCCAATATTAGCTACCGTGTGGCGGGTGGATACCTGAGTATTTAAAATGCACAATATCATGCAAATATCCTGTGACTGACTTTTAAGGACTGTTTTATTGAGTTAGGTGATTTGCCTACTTTAGAGTGGTATTAAATTGACACTTTTCTTTAAAATTCGGTTCTGTAAAGAGTGTTTGAAGGGAAAGTCCTCTCTTTCTACTAACTTTGAGCTCGTGACAATGAGGATGAGTTAAGTTCTTCAGTGGCCAGAAGGTCTGTCCCCTCCCCCCTCCTGCTGAGCTGCTGTCAGGATTGGAGTGTGTGGGGTGGCGGTGGGGGTGACTGCATCCACGGCACACAAGTTCCCCCTAACTCCTGTCCTTTGCCCACACTGTGCTCTCCCCACTTCCCTCATTAAGCTGCATTTCTGCCCAGAAAGGCTGGGCTGTGGAACTGTCAGTGGAGTCAGTATGATTGGTCCTTAGAGGGACTCTGTGAACTATGATGGTGGCCTCTCTGCACTGTGACATCTCTCTTCAATCACACCCATACCCCAACACTCTCTACTACCCCCTTGTCAACAATATCACAGAGAAATATCTGAATTGAAAAGAGAAAAAGAAGGAACAGAATTCAATCCCCGAAATTTGTTCCCTACTCCACAAGGTCTTTCCTGTGCCAGAATGTCGAATATAACATTGTTGTCCAAATCGTCTTGACCTCCTCCCGGAGAATTGGCTTGTCTCTCTCTTTAAAAAGGTAGAAGAAAACACATGATCCTTGTCGAATGAGGGGAAATGGAAGGTTTGGGCTGCAGCACAACAAAAGAACTCCTGGTGCAAAAGCGTGGAAGCAAAATGCAGGAGGAACTCAGCTGTCTCTCAGGCTGTCTGAGCTCTAATCCGGACATCTAGGCAGGATCAGCCAGATTCAGCTCTTCTCTTCTGCCTGGGAACTTGGATTCTCCCCTCATCCCTGCTGTTGCAGGAAACGGCTGTGCTGGGAAAAGGGTTGTTTGTAAGGATGGTCTCACTTTTCAAGCCATCTGCGCTAGAGAGAGCAGCCCTGGGAAGAAGAGCAAAACATCAGGGGATGGTTTCCTTGAGAGTTGGGGGAGGGGCGGGGGAGGGGGGAGGAAAGAGGAGGAGGAGGAGGAGAAGAAGAAGAAGAAGAAGAAGAAGAAGAAGAAGAAGAAGAAGAAGAAGAAGAAGAAGAAGAAGAAGAAGAAGAGGAGAAGAAGAAGAAGAAGAAGAAACAATTCAAAGAAAAAGGAAGAAGGAAAAATGCTCCCCCCTCCCCATTTCCACCTTTCCAAAGGTTGCTCATAGACTGTCTCCTCCCCTTCTCTCTCTTGTGTTTTCTCTTGCTAATTTGTCATCTCTACTTCTCTACCCCTTTCTCCTCCCCTCTCCTCTCTCTCTCTGTCTCTCCTTCTCTTTCTCCCTCTGTCTCTCTGTGTATCTGGTCGGGTGCTCCAATTTCTCACTCCCAACATCAAGCTAAGCGCGTTCCTCTCCTTGGGGCTCATTTTCCTGACGTAGTAGACCAGATCCAGGGTACAGCTCATACCAAAAAAAACCCCAAAATCCCAGCGCGGGGAGAGCAGTCCGCGCCGCTGCTCTGGCCTGGCCGCCCTCCCGGCCCAGCGACGCGCTGCGGGCGCCCAGGAGAGCGGCCCCCGCCGGGGCAGCCCCTCGTCCTGCCCCCTCTGCCGAGCGTGCCAAGCGGCGGCTCTGCCTCCCAAAGAAGCCCATTGAAGAGTCCATTGCATTCCCTGCACGTCTGAAGCTTGCTTTCCCCTCTGGATCTCCCCCCAACACCGCCCCCCGCCCAACTAACTCCCTTTATCCCCTTTTGCTTCAGTTTCAGCAAAGGGAAGGGAGGGAGAGGGGATGAGAGACAGAATCCTTAAACTCAACCCTTTCTTCTGTTTATTTTCAATGTTCCATGTTAAAAACAAATCTGCAAAATAGGTAAGTCCAGGACATCTGGCGCCCTCCTCCCGTTTCTTCTTCTTCTTCTTCTTCTTCTTTTTTTTTTTTTTTGCCTGAACCTCAACGTCTTTAAAACAAAACATTTAAAAAAGGGAAATGGTGACTGAAAAAGAACTCAAGCAGATTTTAATATTTTTTAGGGAAGAAAGGGAAGACTGACACTGCTTCCTCTCTTTCTCTCTTTTTTTCTTTTTCATTTAATTGCTTTAAATAAATGAGCATTGCATGCCCCAGGCAGATTCTCTTTGCCTTCTCCTGCTTTTTCCTTCCGTACAGCTATGTACTTTATATGCAAGTTGAATGTGAGGATTTATTCTGTTTACTTTCCCTATAAATTATTTATTGTGTTTTAAGTTAGAGAGTTGATGAAGTATCTCTTCACTGTATGATATGTGTAGAGAGAAAAACGTATGCTAAAAACATTTTTATTGATTAAAATAAGCCATTTAATTTTTTTGACTATTTCAGTGCCTCAGGAAGGATGATCTAATAAAACAGCATTGTGACCATTTATTCATATAAACATTTTCATACCTCGATGCTAATAGGCAAGAACAGAGATCCATAGATGGAGGCTCTGTGCCTTGTTCCAAGAGTGCACTACATTTTTTTTTCTCTGATTGGAAAAGAATGATGTCATTTTGAAATGTATTTCATGTGAAAGTTCATTTATTAGCAGGTAAGAATAGAGTTTCCACCCTCTCGTGCCATTAACTACTCACCTCTTCTTGAACCAGCCACCTGCTTTTCTTGGCTTTAAGAAAGCTCCTCAGTCATTCTTGAAGGAGCAGATACACATTCCAGACTAAGCTCCCCAAGTGTTTTAATTCAAATCCTCCCAGACTCAGCATCCTTTAGCTGTCAGTATCTTTAGCTCTGCCAACTGCTTGGGCATGTCCTATAGAAGGGTTACTAACTTCTAAATGCTTTAACTAGCTGAATGCCACAAATATAAAGAAGTTGTTTAATTAAAAGAGATGTCAATAATCTGTGCTGGGATAAGGGGGTGGGGATACAGGGTGCTACTGACTCTTCACTGTAATTAAACATGCTTTGATCATTTCTTAAAAGAAATCTTATGTTTTCCTAAGATGCTGAACCTCTTTCATAGCTCCACATTGTACATGAGGAATTAGGCTCATACTTTTATCATGCCCTTTAATCCAACAACTTTGGGGTAATGAGATGTCTTTTTAATAGGTAAAATCTATAATTTGAAGAACATTTCTTTTTCCCAGAGTTCCAATCAGATTTGTAGTGGGCACCTTGCTGCCAATGTGAGTTTTAAGTGGCAAACAGGTGTGATGACCAAATTATTGCCATTATTACCGAATCTCCCTAGACCCAAAAGGAACACCGCACATCAGTCCTTCCCTGGGCTACAAGAGGCGATGCAGGCTGCTTTTGTTCATATGATAAGCCCTTTGCCAAGTATGGCTTGGTTCAGAAAAATGTCAATACACAGTTTAATGTCTCTAAGTCTGCTAAATTTAAAATATGGGATGTACTCTGGAGAGTAAGCTAATTCATTTTGAATGTCAGTTCAACAATTGCTGAAGTTTTTATATTGCTCTCAAAAAGCCCCACATGTAGGAGTCAATTAAAATAGTACCTATGACTAAAAGCTAAAAATCTGCATTTTTATTTCTGTTGCAGTATTGTAATCAACCAGGAGTGATGATGCCTCCCGTCGCTGAGATGCTTCACAGAGGAAAGATGTTGTGGATAATTCTTCTAAGCACAGTTGCTCTAGGGTGGACTACCCCAATTCCTCTGATAGAGGACTCGGAGGAAATAGATGAACCCTGTTTTGATCCATGCTACTGTGAAGTTAAAGAAAGCCTCTTTCATATACATTGTGACAGTAAAGGATTTACAAATATTAGTCAGATTACTGAGTACTGGTCAAGACCGTTTAAACTGTATCTGCAGAGAAATTCTATGAGGAAATTATACACCAACAGTTTTCTTCATTTGAATAACACTGTGTCTATTAACCTCGGGAACAATGCATTGCAGGAGATTCAAACAGGAGCTTTCAATGGTCTTAAGATTTTAAAGAGGCTGTATCTCCATGAGAACAAACTAGATGTCTTCAGAAATGACACTTTCCTTGGTTTGGAAAGTTTGGAGTATCTGCAGGCAGATTACAATGTCATTAAACGTATTGAGAGTGGGGCTTTCCGAAACTTAAGCAAATTGAGGGTTCTGATTTTAAATGATAATCTCATCCCCATGCTTCCAACCAATTTATTTAAGGCTGTCTCTTTAACCCATTTGGACCTACGTGGAAACAGGTTAAAGGTTCTATTTTACCGCGGAATGCTAGATCATATTGGCAGAAGCCTGATGGAGCTCCAGCTGGAAGAAAATCCCTGGAACTGTACATGTGAAATTGTACAACTGAAGAGTTGGCTGGAACGAATTCCTTACACTGCCCTGGTGGGAGACATCACTTGTGAGACTCCTTTTCACTTCCATGGAAAGGACCTGAGAGAGATCAGGAAGACAGAACTCTGCCCCTTGTTATCTGACTCTGAGGTGGAGGCTAGTTTGGGGATTCCTCATTTGCCCTCAAGCAAGGAGAATGCATGGCCAACTAAGCCTTCCTCCATGTTGTCTTCTGTTCATTTCACTGCTTCTTCTGTTGAATACAAGTCTTCAAATAAACAGCCCAAGCCCACCAAACAGCCCCGAACGCCAAGACCACCTTCTACATCCCAAGCTTTGTATCCTGGTCCAAACCAACCTCCCATTGCTCCGTATCAGACCAGACCACCGATTCCCATCATATGCCCTACTGGCTGCACCTGTAATTTGCACATCAATGACCTTGGCTTGACTGTCAACTGCAAAGAACGAGGATTTAATAACATTTCTGAACTTCTCCCAAGGCCATTGAATGCCAAGAAACTGTATCTGAGTAGCAATCTGATTCAGAAAATATATCGTTCTGATTTTTGGAATTTTTCTTCCCTGGATCTCTTGCATCTGGGGAACAATCGTATTTCCTACGTCCAGGATGGGGCCTTCATCAACCTGCCCAATTTAAAGAGCCTTTTCCTCAATGGCAATGATATAGAGAAGCTGACCCCAGGCATGTTCCGAGGTCTACAGAGTTTGCACTACTTGTACTTTGAGTTCAATGTCATCCGGGAAATCCAGCCTGCAGCCTTCAGCCTCATGCCCAACTTGAAGCTGCTATTCCTCAACAATAACTTGCTGAGGACCTTGCCCACAGATGCCTTTGCAGGCACATCCCTGGCCAGGCTCAATTTGAGGAAGAACTACTTCCTCTACCTTCCCGTGGCTGGTGTCCTGGAGCACTTGAACGCCATCGTCCAAATAGACCTCAATGAGAATCCCTGGGACTGTACTTGTGACCTGGTCCCCTTTAAACAGTGGATTGAAACCATCAGCTCAGTTAGTGTGGTAGGTGACGTGCTTTGCGGGAGCCCGGAGAACCTCACCCACCGGGACATACGCACTGTCCAGCTGGAAGTCCTTTGCCCGGAGATGCTTCACACTGCGCCAGCTGGAGCATCCCCGGCCCAGCCTGGAGATTCTCATCTTGTCGGGGGACCAACAAGCTCATCTCCTTATGAGTTCTCTCCTCCTGGAGGCCCCGTGCCGCTTTCTGTATTGATTCTCAGCCTGCTGGTTCTGTTTTTCTCGGCTGTCTTCGTTGCTGCGGGCCTCTGTGCCTACGTGCTCCGACGGCGTCGGAAGAAGCTGCCCTTTAGAAGCAAGCGACAGGAAGCCGTGGACCTTACCGGCCTTCAGATGCAGTGCCACCGGCTGTTTGAGGACGGCGGAGGTGGGGGTGGGGGCCGACCAGCCCTTTCCTCTCCGGAGAAGGCGCCTCCGGTGGGCCACGGGTACGAGTACATCCCCCACCCGGTTACCCAGATGTGCAATAACCCCATCTACAAGCCACGGGAGGGGGAGGAGGTGGCCGTCTCCTCGGTGCCAGAAGCAGGGAACGCAGAACGCGGGGGTCCTGGGACACAACCCCCGGGAATGGGCGAGGTTCTCCTGGGAAGTGAGCAGTTTGCTGAGACACCCAAGGACAACCACAGCAACTACCGAACCTTGCTGGAGAAAGAGAAGGAGTGGGCCCTGGCGGTGTCCAGCTCCCAGCTCAACACCATCGTGACGGTGAGTCCCCATCACCCTCACCACCCAGCAGCTGGTGGGGGTTCAGGAGTGGTCGCGGGACCTGGGGGAGACTTGGCAGGGTTCCGCCACCATGAGAAGAATGGTGGGGTGGTGCTGTTCCCCCCCGGGGGAGGCTGTGGCAGTGGCGGTCTGCTCCTTGAGCGGGAGCGGCCGCAGCCTGTGCCCTGCACCGTGGGGTTCGTGGACTGTCTGTATGGCACGGTGCCCAAGTTAAAGGAGCTGCACGTCCACCCTCCTGGCATGCAATACCCAGACTTACAGCAAGACGCCAGGCTCAAAGAAACCCTCCTCTTCTCAGCCGGAAAGGGCTTCACAGACCACCAAACCCCCAAAAGTGATTACCTCGAGTTAAGGGCCAAACTTCAAAGCAAGCCGGATTACCTCGAAGTCCTGGAGAAGACAACTTACAGGTTCTAAAAGAAGGAAGAAAATATATTAGTGCTTTTTGTTCTTTTCAAAAGAAAAGGAGAATAAAAGAAATATATTCCTTGCCCCCTTTCCACTTGTCCTGATAATTCCAGTCCTCACAATCTTCCCTGCCCCGAACAGAACCGAAACCGCATGATAACTTGCGAATACAGATGAATACAGACGCGTGCCCTCCCTCTCAGATGCGATTTGGAGGAAGGGCCATACTCAGATCATCAATCAACGAAGTGCCTTCGCAGACTTTTGCCAGCAAATGTTATCATTATTTTTTTATACTGAAACTGACTTTGACTGTGCCATGTATAAGGTATAATGGGGATCTTTGTAATGATCCTAATTAAGTAAAATTCAATGTGTCTTTTTATTTTCAGTAACTTTTTTCTTTTTAGTTGTAGTTTTGTTGGGGTGGGGGGATGACATTTGTGGCTGTCTTTCCTCTTCCCACCATGGCACAGATTCTGTACATGTATTAACAATGCAGTTTGCTGCATGCCTGAAAACTGCAAGAGGGGGGGAGGGGTGGGTCTCGCTGGAATGTTCTCACCCTCTTGTCTCTGGCATACATACCCATATGCAAACCACAAATTTGCACACAGTGGGGTCCCCAAATCTGCAGTCACTTCCTGCCAGTGCAGGTATACACACACACACACACACACATACACACACCATTTCCATTCAACCCAGTCTCCCAATTTGTTCAGTTCAGATTTAATTCATTCCTCTCCCCTCCACAGTTCCACCTACCCTCACTGCTAGTGTACAGCTCATAGCATCTCCCCTAGCACCTTGGGAAAATTCACATTCTAGGCTGGATCCTACTGAAGAGGAGGCCTGGTGTTTTCACAGCCGAAGACTCACACCTAGGGATGAGCACTCTCTTTGTGACACTTCATCCAGACGCCAAGAATTTTTGGAGAACATCTGCACTTTCTTTTATATATATATATATATATATAATATTAAAAAATAAAAAAGCAACTGGGTATATATCACTAACAGCTTTTTAGGAAGTACTTTTAATGTTTTCTCTCTCACACACAAAGATTCAAAAGAAATGTGCATATATTTATTCTGTAATTTCAGTGATTATAAATTGTAAAGGTAATGTTTAATCATTGTATAGTGATTATGCGTCCGGTATAGCTTTCCTAATAAAAGGTTTTTGAAAAACATAATACATTATATATAGAGGATACAAAGCTTGAAACTTAAAACTCCAGCTATGCCATGCCTTTCGTGCTCCCATTAAAAAAAAAATAATACTTTCTTTTATGTGTTATACAGAAAGCTAATTTATTAACAAGTTTGATGCACTGTGATCTTGATAAATCTTATGACCCATACTCCCTATCTCATACCAGGATACAACTGGGACTTAAAATTTGACTTATGGTTCACTCTTTTTCTTGGATTATAAATTTCACACTTAGTACCCAATGACGCGCTGTTTCCTATGCAGGATGCAATGGGGGAGCAAACAAAGTAACCAGATTTCTAAGAAGTACAAGACTAAGGAGGAGAAGGCAATCAAGGATCCATGCATATTAAGATAAGCAAAGGCATTAAACAAGAAAAGTAAAATTGCTTTTGTTTTTTAAAAAATGCACTAAAATTGCACACACATCCTCACACACCTCCACACACCCACAGCACCCCATCGAAGCCAAAGCCCTTGGGGCCAATTTGACCCTCAGAGTCCCGTTATTGTGGAAGCTGTCATTATTATATTGGGCTACTGTCTGTTTTCCAGCCATTTATTACAACTGGCTGCAGTAATGCTTGAACTAAGAGGATGGTGAAAGAGGTTTCCTTTTTTTTACTTATATGCATTAAAAAGATGTCGCTAAATTAACCTCACAATAATCCAAGTTAAGACCCATTAACATGTGAGCGAAACCAAAGAGAATTGGATTTTTAAGGTGCGGGTATTGTGTTTGTGGAGTAAACTGGTGAAAAGCCAGCTGAGAGCTTGAGGCAGGCGCTTATCTGGTGAGGCCGGTAGAGGGCAGCAGAGGTCCAGTGAGCCGCGGGCTCGCCCTCCGCGGAGCCGCGCTGCGAGTCCAGTGTTCTCCCCCGGAGTTCCCTCAAGCCGCCCTTAGTGCGAATTATCGTTTCGTGTTGAATGTAATTCATCGCAAGTCACTGATGCCTTACATCACATTTTTTTCCATAGAAAGAGAATGAGTCTAGCAGCTTCTAACGCTGTAGGACAGAGGCATTGTGCTGGAAAAAAAAAGCCCCATGAATGTTTAGAATATATTTATATATCTCTTGATTAATTATATAGAAAAATCAGCATAGGTATGAATAACAATTGAAAATAAAAGTATATCCATATAAATGCAATTTTTCAGGGCTTTCTTGCATTTGAAATGTACCTATGACTTTGGTCCTCGACTATTTGAAATAGATTTTGGAATATTTTAGAAGAAAAATGTCCTTGAATATGATTCATTATCTCTCTATGTATAATATTTAAAAGAAGCTCTTCTTACTCAGAAGAGTCAGACCCACCATCAAACCGGTGTAATTATTCTTTCCTTTCATCTATCTGTCTATCTAAACACACACATATATTTTATGTGTGTATATATATACATTTATATATATATTACTTTTCTATAAGTCAACTCCTTTCTACATATCTCACCTTTCTTATTCTTTCTAATCATCTTTCCCCCCTTCATTGAATTATGTTTTAAGGCACAGTAAGCTAATACTATACCTTAAGAATTTTAAGTCTCAATTCATGGAGTCCTTCTAAATTAATGATTTATGATTTATCATGATTCCATTCCTCCTAACCAAATATTTTAGTGACTATTAGAAAACATACGCATAGTAAAATCTCCAAGCGAAAAGCTAGATACTGGTAATAATCATTTCTTTAAGGACCATGCGCTCGTTTATGACATGGGCTATGATCACCATCAGGTCAAAGTACAATCTCAAAAGACCCCCGGTGCTTTTGACATTTGAAAATGAGTGTCCATAAACGATATCTAATTATAACTTGATAATTATAATGTTTATTTATTAAATACAGAAAGTATAGATGGTGAGTTCTCTCTCAAATGAGAAATAAACTTATTGTTATAAAAACTTATTTTATAACAATAAATTTATTTTATAAAAGTAAATTTATGTGAGAATGGAATTACACATCGAAGGGGATAAATTTTTGCTTTCATAGAGTTTTCTGCTCCCAGACTAGGACATTTATTTTAGCTGTGCATTAAAATTACTTAAGTTAGTTTCAATTTATAATACCAGATATGTTTTCATAAAGTACTATGGATATTATTACAGGTGTCTTGATTAGGATCTGTTTGATGTTTTTGCTAAAGTAAAATATTCATTTTTTTAAAAAGACCACTAATTCACCTCACAGTGATAGTCAAGTTGACTAAATCAGAACCACATATGGTAAATATTTGCTATTAATTATTGCTATCTTTATTACTAATTACAGTAGCAACATTTGGAAATAATACAAATATTGTAATTTCTCTTAAACTGTGAGGTGGTTAGTGGAAAATAATCAAAAATGAACTATTAGTTCATTTAGTAATAGTTTTAGCATCACATATATTATTATCTATAAGAATTTTTTATATTTTTTATTTAGAAGGTGACATTATTTCATTTAATTGCAAACTACCTAAAAATAAGAATGACAAACACCAAGTATAATTTTAATAAAATTTCAGAGAGAGAGAAAATCACAAGAAAAATTGAATGAGTAAATCTAGAAAAAATTTTTTTTACCCTGTGAATGCTATCTTTAAACCTTTGCTGTCTGAAAAGAATGATGTTTTTGTTTAGGATTTTGAAAACTCATAATGCAATTATAGGACGGAAGGACTTTTTTTTTAATGAATGAAACACATTATTTTAATTCATTTAGTGTAAATTCATTATTTGTACAGTCATGTCCATTTTCAATTATGTCGTCTAAGCCAAGAAATGTTGTATTTTTTGTTAAATGGCTCTGACAAAAAAAACTAATGAAATTCTTCACAAAAAGTGAGAAATAACACATTAAGAAGATGATGTGAGAAGAAATTATAACAAAAGGACTTTCCATTTGAAGTCATTTGAGCAAGTTTAATTTGAAGTTAGGCATTTATAATTTCTATTTAGCTCAAAGTCCTTAATTGTGAAAATTCAGGTGAACAGAACATAAATAAATATCACTTAACTCACAGTATTCTGCTCAACATACCATGAATTATTTCATATACTATAGGCCTTTTAAAAATTACAGGAGCAATAACACATATGTAATTGGGCAATCATGTGTGTACATATATGCAGCACTACTATATGTGTATATACATTGTATATACATGTATATGATTTATATATGCTGAATTATACTTATCTGTAAATTTTGCATTTTTATTACATGTATAAGAATTTCTGTTTTATGCATTTATTTTTCTTGTCTGTCTAGCCACCATTCAATTGAGGCTGGATGAAATTATGAGTCCTCATTTTGGGAGTATTCACATGTAAAAAATAACAATGTAATTGATACTTCTGAATTTAAAAGTTCTTTTATCTTCCAATTTGTTTCATTTTGTTTTGTTATTTAACAGAACAGGGGAAAAATCTCAGGCAGATTGTGGTTGATTTTAAGTTAAGTTCTCACAGTCAAGAAATTAATTTCTTATAAGTATGCAACTTAAGTCTAATGAAAAAGAAAGTGCTTCTTTTATCACTTTACTATTTTTAGAATAAATTTGATAGGTAAAAACAATTTGGATAGCTTCATTAATTAGACAAGATCTTTGTAATTTTTCCAGGTATCTAGAAATTGTGATAGCTTGAAGGCAATATATAAGAGAAGTAAAGGACCAGTTTAAGATATTTGCCATCCTACTTTACTTCTTTGAACCTCATCCTTAATATTAATTGCTTAATAATAGTACTACTAATAAAGATGACCATTTTTAGTACGCTTATATGAAATCCAAATGGAAGGGGCAAATTCTTGATATGAATATATCAAGAAATCAGGTGTACACAGGGTTACTAGCTATGAATAGACAATGGTATGCTATCTTTAATTCTGATAAAATTTACTCCTCTGAATAATACACAGTATTTTTGAGAAAGTGTGTTGTTTCATTTTATTGCACTTAAATCAATTATTTTTATTTAAAAAATTCTAATAGAAAATAATCATTCTGGTGGACTTCAGAGATATACAGCCACAGAGGAATTATAATAAATTTATGGTTTGACTCAACCCAACTCCTATAATATCTTCAAACATTAAAGGGCATTAGAGATAAAAGACTTCCTTTATTACCACTCAGAAGCATGAAGGTCCAGCATGCTAGCCAATGTTTCCTTAGTGTATTTAGTCTATTTGTTTAAAAGATGAGGAGTACAACAAATTGATAACATTTGATATATATTATCTGAAATCAAAGCCAAACATGTTTTATCAAGACTGTGCTAATGCCCACATAAAACCAAACGTGAATACTTTATTATAATTCAATTGTATTAGCTAGTAGATTGTTCTCTTGGTAGTCAAAGGCACCCCATTACTTGTATTACACTGTATTATATATGTGAAGACAGGGCTTTTGCTCTTCTGAATCATTTTACAAAGAACTTTGAGGTTTAGAGTTTATTTGGATGATGAAACACTACATAATAATTTTGGGTATCTTTAATCAAAAAGGATAACTTCCTTAACCTGAAAAAAGACACTGAAAGAAGTATGTCACCTGATTTTGTGTGTGTGTTAGAGAGAGGGGTGTGTTAGAGAGAGAGAGAGAGAGAGAGAGAGAGAGAGAGAGAAGCGTGGTGGTGGTGGTGGTGGGGAGCCGCAGTGGAAAGAAATTCTCTTATCCCTCCAGGCCTCATTCCTTTCACTATTTAGTTTCTGACTCAGCACCAGGCTATTCTTGTGAGGAAGGCCAGGCTCATTGAGTTCAAGTTAGGTGGCAAGGTAAGATCAGGGATTGATCGGAGTCCTTATACTCAATGACAAACTTCACAGACATGAGCAAGCCTATCTGTGTACATAGGCTGAAATGATAATTTAACATAGCTCCCCTCATTGTGAAATCATTAATAAGTCTAGTAAAAGAAACAATGTCAGAGCCTATAATAAAACTACAAGCACTTCTGAAAATCAAGAAAATCAGTAAATATTTTAAAAACATGGAATACATCATTAAAACCCTAAAATCTGGATTATCTGGCTTTTCCTTCTCTGAAATGTTCTTTATTTTTCCATGGCATCTAAAATATTGACTCAGTTAAGTATATTAGAACCCACACATTTTTCACAATTTTATTTATGGTGTAATCTTTCTGACTATTCATATATTACATTGGCGCTTGAATTCTAGGGTTTTATTTCTTTGCAAAATGATTTATCACAAAATGTCTCTTTTTTTTCTTGCGGTCTTTGGTAACTAACTTTATAATAAAACAAGTCTGTCAAAAATGTGAACCATTAACCATATTCAGTGACTGAGAAAAGCAAAGGCAATGAAAACCTTCAGGTCTGTCTAAATCAAATATTTTATATATATTAAATCAATTTGGGATTTTTTTTCCCAACCTGTGTTCTGCTTCACAAGATTTAGGTTAAAAATTGAAGTCTGTTCCTATAATTTTAACTAATAGGTCATTTGTTGATTGAGTTTTCTGCCTGGCAATATACAAGTGGTAGGTGAAATGTTAACTCCAGGTACAAGTTCAAGGTCTGTCTGTGGAATAACCAAGGCCAAGAATTTCTCACATTCCCTTTAGGAAAATGATTCTCAATAAAAAATGACAATAAAGGGATGGGGGTGAAAAGAAAATGCCCTCCCTTTCTGAAAAACTTTGATAGAGGCTTAATGAAGAAAGTTTGAAGAGTTTTGCATTAACCTTTCAGAGTAGCACCTTTGGAAGAGTTTAATGTCACACTGGGTCCATTATTTTTTCAAGATGATTCTAAGTCACTGCACTTACCATGTGTTAACAAACTAATAAAATCAAACCACAACAGTAAATAAATCAAGTATAATTAAAAGTAAATTCTTGTGCAAAAAGAACACCAGGATAAACTGGGGTAATAGTGTATATTAGAACATTTAGCTTACTTCATGGTAAAGATGTGAAGAATGAATTATAAAGTCTTCTCTCTCTTTCTTTTAAATTAGTAACTTCTCCCATGTAAAGAAGAACTCCACCTGCCCTCCAATTAATTTGGGGGCTCCCTTAACATAAGTTTGCTTTGAGTCTATTACTGCAATTCACTTAAGGAACACAGTCATGTTATTAATGTTTATTTAATAAAATTTAATCGTTTATTTAAAAATGACTGTAATTTAATATGTATTATATATTTGAGCTACGAATATTTGAGTTAAAGATTCATACTTAAAATATTGTTTTGATACATGTAATGTTGTCTTCCCCATTTGCATTTATGATTAGAATTTTAACAGTATAAATTATATTAAAATAGCTTCTTAATTTGGATCACATACTATTCTCTATAAATTTGGATAACTGATAGCTGAATATTATTTAAATGAATTCTGGAGATACTGGTGTATATAGAGAGATTTTATTTACTAACTTTTATCTATTTATCAAATAATGACAGTTTGCATACTGTGTTATTGCTCAAATGAAATTTTAAAAGCTTCGAATTTAAGGTTCACAATAGGATGCGGTATGCTGTGAAATGTCTAAAGGTATGCGCAATCTAATTGCAAATGTTTTATTTGTTAAATGAACCAGGCTAGAGTTTGACACAATCACCTCTCATGTGATTTTAAACCTGACTACCAAGTTGAGAGAAGCTCCGTTCACTACCTCGACCTCATTCAAAACATATGTTAGCATTTCTATAGATTACTGTGTCTTAGCTCAAAGAAGGGAGGGGGAGTGATTCCGGGAACTCTTCAGGAATGTGCATTCTGCCTATCTTAAGTGAACCATGCACAGCTTCACCATTATTTCCACTAAAAGGAGAATCGTTCAATAATAGAAAAAAATGTAGCAACGGAAAATGAAGACAGAGAAAAGATAGTGTGTAACCACCTGGGGAAAGAGTCCTGCCATAATTCTGATACACCTGCTTTTCAGATGTCACCTTAAGAACTCTTGTTCTTAGCAAACATCTCATCAAATACTTTATCTTTCCCAATAAGCAGGGGTTTTTTTCATTTTCATGTTTGCATAAATTACTGTGGCTACTCTCTTATTTTGTGAAAATACACATCTGTCATGGACAGCAAAGTTCAGTTTCAGATTCTCTTCATCCAGTCGGCCCTTATTGACACAATAAACTCAATGTTATTGACACAATAAACTCAATAAACATATAACAAATATTTATATATTATTATATATAATAATATATAATATAATATATTATTATATATTATTGACACAATAAACTCATATATATAATATATGATATATATTATATTATATAATATAATAATATATAATATAATATATTATTATATATTATTGACACAATAAACTCAATGTTATTGACACAATAAACTCAATAAACATATAACAAATATTTATATATGTTATGTACTTTATGCAGATTGAGTATGTTGTACTATTCGATCTTAAGTGTCCTTCAGTCATTTTGCTGTCTGTGCCAAGAATTCTGGTTTTTCAATTATATTGTCAACATTTGAGATCACCTTCTTCCGAGTTTTTGTGGCCTGGTTTCTGGGGCTGCATTTTGCCCAGGTCTGGGCCATCCGTTCTGATCCAACGTCTGAGTTTCACGGACCTTACCTTGTTTTTAAGAATGGCCACATTACTACCTTCCTTCCCACTATTTCTAACACACAGTCTTGGTGACAACAGACACTATATCAACATTGGTTGAACAGAAGAATGAAGAGCTTAAAAACATGTGTAGCCTATAGGTTCTTGCAAAAGGCGAAAGTTCTTTGGGGAATGTAACCCAGAGAAATGATGAAAAGGGATGGAATTGGGAGAGGAGGAGAAGTGAGAAGTGTGATAGTAGGATAAATATACTAACTTCTCTTACTTTTCTTGAATCTATTAGTCATAGAATATATACAGTGCTCTCAAGCCAGTAAGACTGAGGAAATTGAGTAGTATGAGCAGGGAGAAATTAGAAGAAAGACATACAGATTAAAAGGAAGAAATGAAGAAGGGAGTAAGGGAGGGAAGGAAAGAAAGAGGTACAGGCTGATCCCCCCTCGGGTCAGATAAAGGATCACGGCCAGGAGCACGGAAACGTGATGCTAGTGAAGCTTTCACTCTGTTGCTTAAATGTTTACAAATAAGAGCAATAATTTAACAGGCTTTATTGATGTTTTCTTTGTTATAATTGCCTAACTACAGGTTCTACCACTTCACTGAAAATTCTACTAGAATGTTAATCAAGTCAAATGCTTAAAATAAAACAGGAAATACAAGCATTATATGTACCACCTTCTTTAAATCCATTTTTTTTATCTGCTATACACAAGCCAAATATGAGAGTTCACCTTTCTGGATGACAGGATATAACTAGCTATATTCTTTAATTTCAATTTTTGACCGTGTTGTCAACAAAGATGTGATCAAATTACATTATGAAGAAAAAATTGCATGATTGATCATATGCATAGCCTTATCACATTTCAAGATCCAAATATTAATGGATATCTAACCACGGTTTCACCCAAATGATAGGAAACTTAACAGAAGAAAAATCACCTCTTTCCTTTTTAAAGTTCAAGTCTTACATGCTACTACCATCACCTACAATCATGTTGTCCTCCACGTTACTGAAGGATATAATAATCATCCAGCGTGTAACGGATGCTAGTTTAGCCCAAGGAAAAAGCATTTATGTCCGATACAAAGATAAACACACTTAAAAAAAAATAAACTACAGACATCTATTTTCACTAAAGCTACGGCTATTCGTATGAAAGTTCAGAGTATTTTCTGGGTTTCTGCACGATTGGCAGGGAAGTCCTCTATCTTAGCTGTCTCAGACCTTGTATTAAAATTGTATATTTTCTTGGCATTCTATGTTAATCTGAAATATACTTCGTTTGAATTCTGATCCCACTTATAGATGATACTAAGCCGTATATTTGTATTTTTAATGCATTTAGAATATAATTTAATTAATTTAGCAGTTGTGCAAAAGTACTGTGCAAAATGGATTGCAGAATTTCAAACTGTTATCGAACAAGTAACAGACATACAGTTCGGTAAGTTTTAGAAAATGTCACATCTTGCTAGTCAACAAAATCAGGGATACAGAATAGTAATTTCTGCAAACATAAATTAGGCTTGTGTAAAATTAAAATCTAAAACTATGACCTTTTAGGATGATTTAATATATTTCCACTTTAAAGTAAAATATATGAGCAGGCACATGTACTAACATACCACATACTTTTGCGACTATTTCCATGAATAGAAATGATATGACAACATTTTAAAAGGTCGATAGACAACCTTTAAAGGCTACGAACATGGAACATGAATTAAGTTTTATATCTAAACTCACTGTCAAAGTCAGTAAACATTTCAATTTGAATTATTCTGAATAATCAGCTTTGTAGAACAAGCTATTATGCCGAGGGCATATATGGTGATAATTAGTAACTCCCAGGCAAATATTTTTCATGCCTTAAATATGTTTACAAACTGTAAGCTTTTTTGGAGCTTTATGAACTCCTTATGTCTAAAAAACATAAAAAAGCCATTGGCACTGCATATTAAAAAGTACTTTCTTGTTTGCTATTTTATAGTTTTGAAATTGCAATGTGATCAGAATTTTTTAAAATAATTGAGAATCTCTTATCATTCTGATATGCATACTGAACTCTGAGTCAATATTATTTCATATAAATGATGCTCTTAGTGTCAAAAACCAAATTACCAAGAACAAATGAATATATGAAACAAAAGTCCAGCACTTAGTTTTTTTTTAAGTGATTAGTATAGAGATTTAGATTTCTGTCTCTGCAGGTAAAGTAACAGCTACATAGGGAAAGACTATTCCAGACGGTAATCTCATCCTTATGTTCGTTTTTTTTTTTTTTTTCCCACTAAAGCTACTATGGGTTCATATAATAGAAAGCTGATTCTAAAGGGGATACTGCAGATAACCACAAGTAATAGGTCTCCCTGCCAAATACCTGATTTTTTTATTTGAAGATATGATTCAGAATGTTGAACTCCTCCTTTACCTCATACTAAGGGTAGGTAGACCTGTGATAACATAGCTTGAAAATCCTCAAAGGCATTTTGTTGGTTTGTGCCGGTAGTTTCAGTTCTCTACCACACACCAGGATGTGTGATGAGGTTGAACCTCGAAAGGAAATCTTCGTGATCCATCTATCACTTTGTACGGAAGGGAAGTTCAGTGACGCTCCACGTTCAGAAAGCGGGACCTCTGCTAATGCCCCATGTGCCTGTTTACCTGGGTGAATGTCCGACTCTACAGGGCAGATGTCATGGTGAAGGCCATGGTCACCACTGCAATCACACCATAGGAGACGTCTTCTCACACTTACAGAAAATCGTAGATCCTGTAATATCTTGAACTTTTTAAAGTGAAATGTGGTTAAAGGCATAAAAAACCTTTATAACTCTCACATTAGTTTAGATAAAGATTTCATAAGATTAAATAGATAACCAAGAAAACATTATTACATATATTATTATAAAGAGAAATTACAAACATATTTCACTTATAAATGAGGATGCAATATCCTAAATGACATTCAGATCTTTAAACTGAATGTAATTTAATTGTAACATGACAAGTTGAGAGGGTTCCAGGGTAATAAAAGGACGCAGGGTTATAAGTAAATGGAAGACGTTTAGTGAGTTGGAGGCAATGGTTAAAAATGAGATTAATAAAGAAATTTGAGAGCATGGCAAGAGGGCTTAACCGTCGGATAAGGAGTTTGGAATTTATCCCTGTAAAAGGAAGATTATAAAATTTTATAATATCAAGCTATTTATCAGTGGGTAATAATGAAATACTAATGTCAAAAATCCTTATGAACAAGGATGGTTTCCTGTTGAGTCCATCCCTAACCACAGTGCTCTTCAGAGTAGCAATGTCGGCATCTTGAGGAGGAGAGGATGGTGAATTTAGCAAAGAGTCACAGTTGACTTTGATGGACCTGTTTTTAGTAGATTCCTCCCTGACAAAGGCCAGGAGCGCTGCAGTTTGAATTGTGATGTGACTTAGCTCCTGAGCCCGTCTTTAGCCACCCCCTTTAAGTTGAATGAATGAAAAGATGTAGGTGCCAAAAATGAGAGATTGCTCTTTATTTTCTACACAGGATGGCAATATATTTTAGATCATGCCATATGCTTTATCTGGAGCAAAATAACACAAGTTAATTTCAAATGAGTTTTAAAAAAATTGAGCATCTGCAAGGTAAGGAAGCAGCACCTGTCCACAACGCTGTTGGCCGTTTTCTTTGTTTTGCACATGGCCACATCACCCAGACTTCGCCTGTTCCCTGATTTTAAAATTCCAGCATGCACCTGACCTTTACACAATCACAGGCTATTGGGATTACAGTTGTAAAGCTTCAATTTAATCCTGGAGTGGGTTCACTCTACCACTACCTTGAATATCAAGCCCCAACAATAGGGCAGCTTCCATGCTGGGTGTGAAAACAAGAAACAGGTTGCATACATATTAAGATATTAAAAATTAAGAATTATTCTGCCATTTAAGGGACTGAAGGTGGATTCACTTAAGATGGTAGAAGGGAATGAAGTGCAGAAGCAAAGATCCCTTCAAACCATTAACCATCCCTCATGCTTTATTTGCATTTTCCCCAGTGTAAACATTTTTGGGCATTATATACATATAACCTAAAATTATTTCATTGCACAGACACAAGTCCTGAGACGTAGATTCCCAATAAACTGTTGGTGACCCGTACAGAATGTAAAAAGTGGACCGTCCTTATACCTTTTATAGGCTTATATTACATTTTCTCACTTCTGCAGGATCTTGCTTGTGTGTCTTATATATTTGAACTGTGTATATGTTATTCTTTCAAGTAAATGCACATGCTAAGCAGGAGAGAATAATAAATAGGGTTTGATACGCTCACAAATAGGAAAATGTTATTAAGAAAATGAATGTTTTCATTCAGAATTAGGAGAATTCATTCTGTCCTTTCACTGAGGCCCCTGGGGGTTAATGAAGTGTCAGGAAAGATTGACTTTACATAGGTAAACCATGGATAAGAGTGTGGATATTCAAAAATATTCCCACTTCTTCCTCATCCACAGAGTTGTTTAATTTTTCTGGCGTTATTTGAAGCAACGGTCAACTTTCTGCTTTGCTGTTCCTGTTTCTAGACGGCCTCTCCAGTGTTCAGCGAACAATTTATTGGTTTTATAATTGAAATAGTTAGAGTAGAAATAGAAAAGGAAATCTTTAATAATATTTGTGACATTTAAAAGTATCTTCGGAAGTTCTCTGAATAGGTATTTGCAGGCTTCTTTTTTACAGTAAGAGAAGTGATATTTAAAAGCTTAATTCTTTCGGATGACTTTAACATTATTGGGAATGAAACCAAGGACTGTTAGTGATGCTGGTCCTATTTCCACACCAGTATCTTTCTTCTATTTTTATCTTTTCTTGTTTTGACTGAGACATTTATTGCTATTGCTTTACATTTTAAACCTGTTACCAAAAAAGGCAACGAGGGGGAAGGAATTTTATTGACAAAGTGGTGGCTCTTAAATGACACTTCAAAGTTGCTTTTTAGGCGTGGTCTAGGAATGATGCAAAGTCACCTGTCCACAAATTGGTCCGTTACTGACAAGAATCTGTAGCACCATATTTTTCACAGAGTTATTGAGCACCTACTCTTTCAAGGCAAGTCATTATGAATAAGCACATTTATGACTCCAAAAACAATAAAAAAAGGCACATTAGTTTGGACACTAGGACTTACACATACACAATTATTTTAAGGTATTAAAAACTATTGGTATAGACATAACTCATCGCAAGAATTATGAAGGTATTAAGGCACTGTTTCACGGAAAGACATCTGTCAAATCCATGTGATGTCATCCATACCCAGGATCAGCCCCGAGAAAGCATCTTCGGAAACCCTGGAGAGCTTAGAAACCAGCCTGCTGCACCTCTCCAAACCCGTCTCTGTTCACACCTCACTCTTTCCTTCTGCATGAGCTCAAATCCACTACGGCGCATAAAACAGCAAAGCCTGGAAATTATTTGAAGGAAAAGATTAACCATAATTCTGCATTTAAAAGTCCTTCCCTGGAGAATCAGTTAAAGGCACCGTTATAATTATTCAGGCTATTGCTATTTTTAAAAGGCTTATGGTTTTAAAAAGATGCTGACTTGCTCAAACAACAACATCTGAAATCATTAAGTGCTGCTTTTACAAGAAATGAAGAATTTTATCATCATGGTTCAAAATATTCATCTCAACATATTTTATGGGAACAAACCACAGTTCCCTGGACTTGGTTGTGGTGCCAACTTTATCTGTCTTGGACGGGTTCCTAATTATTGTTTACATAGAGTCATTTAATGGATGATAGGAACCGTCTTATTTACCTTTCTGGGAAAGAATGGCTGAGATACTTGTGGTGCCGTAGTTGGGAGTCCTTTCTAGAATGCTCCAGGACGCTTTAACAACTCTTCCCACTCTGCACATATTCTGTTGATTTTAACAAATAATGATTGATGTCTGTAGTAAATCTGTAGGTGATATTCAGCGATATTCTTCCCATCAGAACACATAGAGATTGGTCTTCCTTTATGGTAAACATAGGCATAAGGTGATAGTTTATAAAGGAGAATCTCAGCTGTCCTCAGAGTAACCTGTGCCATTAGTTATATCTGAAGGAGTTTCTTATGAACTCACATTTGGTCACAATGTTTCAGGTGTAGCCTCAGAGACCCACAACAGAAACAAGACATCCTATTGACTCTACATCCTTGATGCATTTATGAAATTATGTCTCCTCGTCTCTAAGAAACCATGATTTAGCCATCACGTCTTCCAGGACTACAGCAGTAGATAATTACACTACACTCACCTTGACCCCATTCCCATAAACATCATCGTAAACAACCTGATAATGCAATTCTTACCAGTTTCTTTCTTAATTAAAAATCCTTCAGCACGTCCCCGTGGTACTTCTTAGAAAGCCCCAACACTGTAATACACACGGTCATGCCCAGCGTGGTGAGACTTTTCAAATTCCACCCTGCCCCCAATCATTAATCATTATCTTTTTTATTCATTAAGCTCTGGCTGCATCTGCTTGTTGTTAATTCCATAAAATACCCACGTGATTTCCCATCTGAAGACCTAGCTCCAAGTCCCCACTGCCCAATGGCCTTTACCTCAGGTCCCATCTATTCATCCTTCAAATCCTGGCTGGAAAGTCACTTCCACAAGGAAGCCCTCCCCCACTCCCCAGTGAAGACGGGGTCTCTGGTCTTCACACACACCACTCACTTTTCCAGCAGAGGAGTACAGTAAGTTACTTCTGGTTGATTCTGTAATGAGTGTCTCATCACTAAGTTCAGTGGGGATAGAGACCATGTCCGCTGAGCTCCTGTGTTAACTCCACTGATTTGTTTACACGTTTAACAGACATTTTTTTGAATGAATACATCCATTAACAAATGAAAGCTAAAACCTCACCAAGCATTTTGCAAACACAGTGAGAAAGAAATACTAATATGAAGGTGTTGGCTAATGGAAATCGGTGAGCAACTTCTCACTACTTCTGCAACATTTCCCCGGGTGCAGACGCCTCAGGAAGAAATATCCAGAGGTGGCGTATCCTGCCATGAAGCAGAATGAATTATTCACTTTATTTTTATTTTTTTTTATTCCTTGAATTTTTTCAAGGTAAGTTCATTGTGATGCTATTGTAACTATACTTTTTTTAAAAATTTGTGCTTAAGAATTTTTTTCTTCATTTCTGAATATTATAGAAGTACACAGGTTTTGGTTGCCGAGCTTGCTTTGTATGGATGAGTCCATGCTGCCTCTCACCCAGCTGGTGTGCATCGTACCTGTTAGGGATGGATTTTTAAACAGCCCCTCTCTACCTTCCCACCTGCCATGTTTCCGTTGAGTTGAACTTCTATATGTGCAGGCCAGAGTAGATCAATTAGTTCCGATTTAGTACTTGAGTGTGTATGTGGTGTTTGTTTGACCATTCTTGTGATACTTCATTTACAAGAATGGTTCTCAGTTTCATCCATGTTGTGACAAAATATACTAGATCACCATTTATTTTAAGGCAGAGTGGCATTGCATTGTGTGTGCGTGTACCACTTTGTATGAATCTATTCAGGTATTGGTGGGCACTTGGGTTGTTTCCTCATATTTACCGTTGTGAATTGTGCTGCAGTAAACATTTGAGTACATTTGTCTTTCTGATAAAATGACTATTTTCCCTTTGGGTAATTATGTGGAAGAATGAATATGATGCTTGCAAGGACAGTCACTGGTTCGTAACACATCAAAGGAAACGCTGAGAGCAAGACAGTCTCCTGGCAAACCTGGAGATATCTTGTAAGTTGGAGGCAACCCCCCAAGTAACTCAGTGTTTTGGAATGAGGTAAGATGGGTCACTCGGTAGTAAGCAGGTGTTAAATCTTAAACATTTCATGGTACGTCACTGTGGGAGCTGTGGAGAGAAAGCAGTCGTGTCCTTTCTTGTGGTCCTTACCCACGTAACCCCTGTACGTCATTACTTAGCACCCCTCACACCTGTTGTGTTTCCCCCCAATAAACAACCACTGCAAAAGTTGTTCAGGGCTCTCCTGCACCTCTGGTGAGACTCACCTCTTGCAGCTTGTACTCTCTTTTTTTTTTAAATTTTTTTTTTGATAGAGACAGAGTCTCACTTTATCACCCTGAGTAGAGTGCTGTGGCATCACACAGCTCACAGCAACCTACAACTCCTGGGCTTAGGCGATTCTCTTGCCTCAGCCTCCCGAGTAGCTGGGAACACAGGTGCCCGCCACAACGCCCAGCTAGTTTTCTGGTTTGCAGTTCGAGAGGCTGGGTTTGAACCGGCCACCCTCTGTATATGGGCCAGCGCCCTACTCAATGAGCCACAGGCGCCGCCCTGTTATTAGCCTTTTCATAGCTTCCCCCCTTGTTCACTTCCCAGGCCGAGTGTCTGACCCACTGGTGTGTTTGCTCTTGGGGCAGGCACAGCCTGGGAGACATGTCTGTCGCAGAGGAAAAGCCTCCGGTGCAGAGAAGCCCTGGGAGTAGCTCAACGCCTTCCCAGAGGGAGGCCTGAGCACCTTGGTCTCCGGTCGCTACTGGGGTCCGGATGCCCTTCTGCTCTTCTGGACCTCACGACACCAGCCCAGCCCTACAGTCTAAGCCCACGTATGGATGATCCCTCTACACCCGGCATAGGGGAGACAGGCCTCAGCCCCCGGCACTCCCTCTGGTTGCTGTGGGGGGTGTGGGCTGCAGCTCCAAGCCCACTGGAGCCAGAATTGCTCCCTGTTATCCCAGGAATGGGATGATGGAGGCAGAGAACAGCCCAGGTGAGAGAAAGCTGGCCTCTGGTCCCCCACACCACTCTCCGGCTGCGGTGGGAGTGCTCCTGTGTCCACTGTGTGCTGCACGTCCCTGGGTGGGGTGGACCCTCCCCCTCCCCTGCCTCCTGATCTGGTCTGCACCACTGCCATCCGCTCTGCTGTGTTTTTCTTTTCTTGTCTTCACAGCCCTTGTCAGGGAGGACGCTGGACGCCTCTACTCCTCTTCCTGTGATTACACCAGACGGAAACTTCTACCTGCTCAACTCAGTCACCTTCCAGTCCCCAGAGGGACGGTTCCCCCCATGCTGTCTCTACTCAGCTTGGATGTAACTATTCTCATCTCTGTGATACAGTCTTCATTCTAAATAAAGTGATATTCTAGTTGATATATAAATCCCATATTTTTTTGGTTAAATGAATCAGTCTCATAAGATTAAATACCCCTCTTCTGGTGCAAAGAAGGGGGACATCTCAGAAGACAAGATATTGCAACCCTGCAAAGCTGCAGTGGGCTTTAAATTAAAGGCAAGAGCACAAGCTGAGAGTAGAAATCTAGGGCCCATTAAGGCTTTTTAACAATGTATGTGGAAGGAACTTCAAGTGTATGGGACGGGAACTAGTGTCAGAGGCAGGATACAGAACCAGGGATTCACCAGTCAAAACAGTGCATATGGCAGAATAAGGTTGAGGGGCCCTTGAGAGAAGGCTGGGAGAGCCATCAGGCAGAGCGTTGCTCTTGTGATAATAGGCCCCAACAGTAATATGCTGTGGCCTCCCAGCCTCCATAAATGCAGCATCATAGAAAATATAAATATAATGCCTCCTGTGAGTCCAGAGAGGATGGACCTTGTACACTGTTCAGTCTCTTTACGGATACAGGAAAATGGGGAGTGTGCACGGCACACAGCAGTGTGCAGATTCAGTCAGGCTCTGGAGTCTGGATGCCTGGTATGGAATCCCAGCACATCATTGTTCTTTGACCTCGGGCAAGGCCCTTAGCACTTCAGCATTCGTTTTCCTTTCTGTAAAACGGTAATAATAAAAAAGTGCCAGCAAGTGAGAATTAGATGGGAACTTACAAGTTCAGATAACTAAGTTCATGAACCTCATCTTAGAAAACACGCTATAGACCTCACTGCTGAACATTGTGGGGTCACCAGATGGCAGGGACCACTTTGAAGTGACTGTCGTGATATTCAGCAGTGAAGAAGCCACACCTCTCCCAGGAGTTCCTGAACTTAATTGTCAGACCTCAAATCTAGACAGCAAATCGATCATAGCATGTAATATTGCATAATTGTAGTAATAAAGCCCTAAATAAGTAAATGACAACATTCAAGACATGGTAAGGAGTCACAAGAAAAGAAAGGGCAGCCGTGGGGGTGAAGGAGGAGATATTCTGAGATGAGCGAGCCTGAATTCATGTCCGATAGCCAGTTATGATTTAGTAAGGGAGATTTTCTGATTCAAAAATACCAAGAACCTATATTACTGTTTGCACAGTAAAAACTCTATTGGCAGATGGGCTTCGTAATACAGGGAAGAACAAAGATGAAGCAAAGAGATTAGCACCTTAAACCTTGGACAATTTCTTTAAAATTTTAACTATTTACTTAGGTAAAATGCAGTTAATAAAATGTAGTAGAAAGCAATTAGTAAAGAGATTCAGAGACATGAAAAGTAAAATTCCTGTTTAAGTAGAGACATTATTTCATATTAAGGGGAAGTCTTTTTTCTTTTTTTTAGCTGTGTACATTAGTGCAATCAAGGGGTACAATGTGCTGGTTTCATATACAATCTGAAATGTTTTCATCAAACTGTTTAACATACCCTTCAGGGCATTTTCTTAGTTATTGTATGAAGACATTTGTATTCTGCATTTAGTAAGTTTCACCTGTACCCTTCTAAGATGTGCCACAGGTGGGGCCCCACCAATTACCTTCCCTCCAGCCCAACCTCCCGCATCCCCACCCTTCCCATATTCTTGTGTTATAGTTCGGTTATAGCCTTCATATGAGACCTTTAAATTAGCTTCATAGTAGGGCTGAGTACATTGGATAATTTTTCTTCCATTCTTGACATACTTTGCTAAGAAGAATATGTTCCAGCTCCATCCATGTAAATACGAAAGAGGTAAAGTCTCCATCTTTCTTTAAGGCTGCATAATATTCCATGGTATACATGTACCACAATTTATTAATTCATTCGTGGGTCAAGGGGCACTTGGGCTTCTTCCATGACTTAGCAATTATGAATTGGGCTGCAATGAACATTCTGGTACAGATGTCTTTGTTATAATGGGATTTTTGGTCTTCTGGGTATATACCTAGTAAAGGAATAATAGGGACAAATGGAAGGTCTATTTTTAGATCTCTAAGTACTCTCCAAACATCATTCCAAA
>CAUYRH010008410.1:0-47941 GCA_963574655.1 Perodicticus potto
CTTGAAATCTCTCCCTCTACCAGGAGCTTTGGTGTTTTCTGTATTCTTTTCTGTAAATCAATTCTGTCTTACCACGGAGGGGTGGAGGGGGGGAAATAATGTAATGAAGAATAATAAAATACATATATTTAAAAAAAAAAAGAAGAAAAACTTAAGGAAATGCTACATGTAATTTTAACATTATTATTAAAGTATTATCATGGTAAGATCTTTTCTCATGTTAGGAACAAAGTACCCTAAATTAGTTCCTAAAAATAATTTGACTCTTCCAAAAGGTGCAACTGAAAAAAAAAAAAAAAGAAAAAAATACAAAATAAAATATTCTAATTGTTGAAAGAATCATAAAACTATGCTTAATTGTGTTTGTGATTAACTTTTTAAAAAATCGGTTTTTAAGCAGTATAAATACCTCATCAGAACAGGAAACAGAGCTGCTCGGTGGGCTGTTTTCACCACAGTATTCTCTTCTGAAATGCTAAAATGCACTATTTCTTCCTTAAAGTTTCTGTCTTCAAGCAACCTTTGTAAGTTTTGCCTTTAAGAACAGAAAATAGCAGAAATCATCACTTTATCAAGAGTACTTTTTAAAAAATGCAAGACAATAATATGTACATACGGTAATAAATACAACTAAAATAAGGTATAGAGTTCACATTGTGGTTGCAGACCATAAAGAAAAATCTTCAAAAAATTTCTTCCAAAATGATAAGTTTTCAAATTTCAAAAGGCAAAACACTAGAAGAGATTAGATTTAGTCCATAATTCAGCTGTTTAAAGAGTATTAGAAGAAAGCTTTCATGACTCAGTGCCTGTAGCTCAATGGTTGGAACACCAGCCACATACACTGAGGCAGGCGGGTTCGAACCCAGCCCTGGACAATTAAATAACAATGTCAATTGCAACAAAAAAAATAGCTGGGCGTCGTGGCAGGCACCTGTAGTCCCAGTTACTTGGGAGGCTGAGGCAAGAGAATTGCTTAAGCCTACAAGTTTGAGGTTGCTAGGAGCTGTGAAGCCAAAGCACTCTACTGAGGGTGACATAAGAAGACTCTGTCTCAAAAAAAAAGAAAGCTTTCTTCAGTTCTTAGAGTGAGTATGATTCCCTAACTAACCACCAAGATTTTATAGCGTTAGTAAGGAGAGAAATGATATAACCATCATAACACATATTTTTAAGTCAATATTTTCTTTTCTATTTTATTATCTATGGAAAACAATTCTTAACACATCCAGTTTTCACTTCATGCCTGGAAATAGCAGATGACCTTAGAAAAAGGGGAAACTTCCCTGGCCTCCAAGAAATCATTCTGGAAGTAGATCTTACGTAGAAGGAAGAAAATCAGCCAAAGAAATAACATTTCCTTAAGCTTCAAGTAACTCACCTATAAGGGAGGATATGAGGATGTTTGTATGTCATGATGCAATCCAAGGTTATTTTTTGCACTGTTTGATCTTGGTGTAGTAACAGCTAAGAATAGTTTACAGAATGAGTTAATGAAGTCATATATATATATATATCATGAGATAGCAAACTACTTGTGTTAATTTGCTAACCTAGATTTCCTAAATTCTGAATATTTAGATAAGAGTTAAAGCTGATTCCTGATACCAGACCTACATTTTCCTGGAAGTAAGAAGGAAGATGAACAGAATATGCACAAAGAATAAAGTGGAAAAGAAGACTCTGAAATCTGCATCCCATGGCTGCACCCTGTGTCTACTAGATTTCTGGCTGAGGCCAATTCCCTATGTGAAACTGAATTTAAGCCAACTGGGCTGGTCATAATAAGGAAAATCTCTTATCCTCTGAGGGTGACAGCAGTCATTAAGATGCCAGGAAAGAAGGCTTCTGAGGCCCCGTCAATTATTAAGTTTGGAATTTTGCTAAACTTTGGTTTTGCTGGACTTATCCTAACATTTTGGGAGCTGAGGCAGTAGGATTGCTTGAGGTCAGAAATACCAGACCAGCCTAAGCAACACAGTGAGACCTGGTATCTACAAAAATAAAATTAACCAGGTGCTATGGAGCATACCCATAGCCCCAGTTACTGGGAAGGCTGAGGCTACAAAATCTTGAGTCCAGGAATTCAAGGTTACAGTGAGCTATACTCAGGACACTGCACTCCAGTATGGGGGACAGGGTATGACCCTGTCTCTAAAAAGGAAAATAAAGGGAAAAATAAAAAAGAATTTTGCTTTCTATGAACAACAGACTTTTGAGCTCTGTTGTGTCAATCAGGTCTATCTGCATTTATGGGGAGAATATGAACAAACTGTGGTGAAATGATACTGTTTCATCTAAAACATTATACATTCAGGGTGATGCCTGTGGCTCAGTGGGTAGGGCGCCAGCCCCATATACCGAGGGTGGTGTGTTCAAACCTGCCCCAGCCAAATTGCAACAAAAAAATAGCCAGGCATTGAAGCAGATGCCTGTAGTCCCAGCTACTTGGAAAGCTGAGGCAAGAGAATTGCCTAAACCCAGGAGTTGGAGGTTGCTGTGAGCTGTGACACCACAGCACTCCACAGAGGGTGATAAAGTGAGACTCTGTCTCAAAAAAAATAAATAAATAAATAAAATAAAACATTTTACATTCAAATGAAAAAAGAAAATTTCATTTCCCCAGACAGCTTAGAATGACATTCAATGCTTACTTCTGACATTTTTTGCAATCTTTGCTTAAATTCAGAGTCATACATTATGATTACAACAGACCATTATTCCAACTATCTGTTTTCACTCAACCTAATAGATCTTAAAATTCTAGTCCTCCGTGAAGGCAGGCTCAACTAGAAAGGAAAAGTAGTCAGTAGTTTTTGGTACATGTATAGCTCCTCCCCTTTTAAAAGCTAATTCCCATTACTTAATTCATTCTTTGTTATTATCACTGTTGATACAGCTGCTTTATGTTTAATTCCAAAAATGCCTTTAAAACCTACTAAATAAGCTAGCTGAAGAACCAGCGGGCTGGATGACAGGCAAGGAGGGGGACCTCCAACCCCCACCGGAGGCTCTAATAGCTAAAAAGGCCGGACAACTGCCGAGGAGACACCTGTGCCTTGGTATCTCCTTCACTTTACACTTGGAACTAAATGTGGAACCCCCATTTCCTATGCCTAGGTCAATTTTTGTGAATTTCCTATGCCTCAATTCTATGAATGGACTGTGTCCATTCATTGATGCATTCATTCACCTTGCCCCCGGCGGAAGGGACTGTGTACATTCGTTTCCTGACCAAGGAACCCATTCACCTATATATACCCCGAGACTAAAAGCCTAAAGGGGGAGACGGGGAAAGACCGAGAGAGAAACAGAGAGAGCTTTTCTCTCCCCACTTGAGTTCTTTCTCTCTACCAGGAGCTTTAGTGTTTTCTGTATGCTTTTCTGTAAATAAATTGTCTTACCACTGGAAAAAAAAGAAAAAAAGAAAATGCCATGAAGGCTATGTTAAACAGTTTGATGAAAACATTTCAGATTGTATATGAAACCAGCACACCGCACCCCTTGATGATTGCACTAATGTATGCAGCTGTGATTTACGGGCTCTATTGAACACAATTATTGAAAACCTAATAGCTACTTTGGCAAAGAAAATGCTAGAGAAAAGTTCACAAAGAATTACAGTGTCAAAAACTTACTAATAGTTCACCTACCTGAAGATATAACTCATATAATTTGGATTCCAAATATAAGGACCGTGGATTTGAAAATTTAGAGAAAACTTGCAAATGAGCAATTAACTGCCTAAACAAAAATAAAAGAGAATGCAGAGTTAAATACTGATATTATTCACAATTTTATTCTCTCTGACTACTCTAAACACCCTGCCTACAGTTTTGCTATTAATTATGCATAGTACAAATAAGTTTTAATTATTTGCATTTAGGAAATTCCCCAGACATCTCAAATCTCAGGCAGGCCTCTCCCTGAAATCTAGGGTCCTCACCCCAGAAAATCATTCAGGAGATGCTCAGAATGACTTAAATTAAGCTAAAATTATGAAGAAAGTAACCAAAACAGTAATACATTCCAAAGCTGAACTCAGGTATTTTTTTGGAATTATTCCTTGTCTAGGTTCCATGCAGCAGGCAAAAAAGTAGTAGAATATATTTTTCTGTAGTTTTCATATAACAAAAACATGGGACGTCAGGCAACAGAGGTCCAGATTTAGGTAACTGTGGCTCTTGCTTACTAAGAAGGAAGAAGAAATCTCTTAATATTTTTGGACTGTGATTGCTAATTGAAATCACACAAAGCAAAACTGCAGATAAGGGGGAACTACCATGTATCATACAAAGCTTGGCCATGACCTTCCCCTTAGCAGGTAAGTCCTCCTTTGTTCTCAGTTCCTGGCAGACTTTCACCTTCCAGCATCAAAGCTGCCCTCTCCTTAGCAAGTCTTTCCTGGGTCTTTGTGTTATAGTTAGGTACTTCTTTACTGTGTGCCCATAACTCAACACTGTCGCAGAATAGGTGGATTAATAAACAGCTCATGGGAAATACACCAAATGGGCCCATGACACTGAGATCTAAAGTGTTAAAATAACACGTCTTAGATGCCTCAATTCAGGCAGTCTTCAAGCGACCTGAAGTACCTTCTGAAAGCATGATTGCTTTTTTTTTTCAGGTTTCTGGCAAGTTAGGTAAATGAATAACTAAAAGAATAGGAGAGTAACCAGAAGAGGCCAGTTCAAAGGCAGGGTGAAAGTGCAGATGGACTTATTTATAAGAGAAAAGATATTCCTTTGTGGGTTCCCCGAGCACACAAATGCAGCATCCTCGTGCCATGACAGCAAACAAAGGTCACAGAGTATTTAGACACTCTAAGCCCTAAATCTCTCATCTATAAGAAGGGATGAAGAGTAGATGGCTCCACAAGTCCCCTCCCCAATGCTAACATTCTGTGGCTAAACAAGAAAAAAACTAATAAGTCACCAACCAAAAAATTCTTAAGACTGAAAGAGAGCCCCAGGAAGATGTAACGCTCTTATATGTATCTTCTACCAGGCCATCCACATGTGGGCCATGAGAGACTGTTTCCTCCTCCTCCTAGAACTGTGAATCTCTGAGCTTCCAGCAGTGCTCAACTCACTTTGCTGCAGCTCTTCTTGTCTTTTTCCTCCGTGAGGATTCATCTGGGGTCACCATCTCTTCCTCCAACTCTTCCTCATCTCCCGCGGCAGGCTCCTCTTCTGCTTCCTCTGCTGCAACCCCTTTGCTTTTTCTCCGCAGATCCTGGGTTGGAGCAACTTGCAGGTCTGCCGGGTAATACTCATTGCTACGGTGGAAAGAAAGTGCTATGAGACAGATGAAGTGTGCGTGCTCATTGGAAAGGTCCTAATCCTACTCACGAGAGCGACGTCCATGGCTCCCAGGATCACATCAAAAAGACACTAGCGACACTACTCCTATGTATTCAGTCCCTCTTAAGTATTCTACCACAAGTCTATCACCAACTGTAGAAGACAGCCCATTCCATTGTTAGAATGTTGAAAGTATTTGAAATGTCTACTTTGGACTGAGCTGAAATCAGCTTCCCCATCTCTGGAAACATAATTGAGGGAAAAGGGGGCGAGAGGTGAATTTTACAAATGACTAAGGTACAGCATTAGGACCATGGTGTCACTGTCCACCAGGTACATTCTCCTTTGCAATGTCCTTTCAAAAATACAGTGTCACATCAAAATTCAGTCCTCCAAGAATGATCTGGTAAGACAGAAGGAATTATCAGTTCAGTAACATTTAGGAGCAGCCACAACACCACAGAGATTTAAACTGAATGATCAAATAACAAAAATCAGCAAGTCTTTATGTTTTACCTCCTCTAAACTAAGCTTGGATAGTTGTTGCAGTATTCACATTTGTTCTTATTAAATTCTATTCCTTTTAGTCCTGTCCTATAGTTAAATGTAAGTATGTCATGCAATGTTATCAGACTGTGTCACTTTCTTTTTTTTTTTTTGGAGAGACAGAGTCTCACTTTATCGCCCTCGGTAGAGTGCCGTGGCCTCCCACAGCTCACAGCAACCTCCAACTCCTAGGCTTAAGAGATTCTCTTGCCTCAGCCTCCCGAGTAGCTGGGACTACAGGAGCCTGCCACAATGCCAGGCTATTTTTCTGTTTTGCAGTTCGGCTGAAGTTGGGCTTGAACCCGCCACCTTCGGTACATGGGGCCGGCGTCCCACTTGATGAGCCACAGGTGCCGCCCCTAGTCTGTGTCACTTTCATTCATTCATCCCAACAATTAACTTTGTTGTCTGCTAAATGCAGGGCATTGGGGTAAAAATGTTAGGAAACTAATCAGATGGACTTTCAAGTCCTCACTCAAACATGCACTCATAAAATGCCATGTTTGAAGATACTGTAATATCTCTATGAAGAAGATGAAACTCCATGTTAAAGGTTAACCTCTAGAATAACACACTGAACTACAACCCGAGGAATAGGATATTACGTACTTTATATTCCCTTCTAGCAGAATCCAGCTTGTAATAAGCAAAAGAAATAAAATTGTTATTTGATCATTCAGTTTAAAAGAAATAGATGGATGACCAAAGTTGCAGTCAGTTACAAACCATACCCTCACCCACTTAATAACATTCGTATGATACAATCAATATTCAATTTAACTACATATTATATATTTTAAACCTTATCTCCATGAACAATATACTATGTTTACTCATTATTAAATAAGATAATTCATACAAAGCATTTATAAGAGTACCTGGCACACACAGTAAGTTACCTATTAAATGTCACCTGTTATTGGGATATTGTTGCCACCGTTAGTAATTCACTCCTGCTTCTGGTTTGGGTCTTCTCAGGGAATAAGGGAGTCACAAATCAGTTCTAATATCAAATTAACTGAAACATATTCATAAATTTCTACTCAAAAAATAAAAATAAAATAACCCATAATATGTATATTTCAAAGTCAGAAGCAAAAATACCATCGGGGGTTTCTAATATTTGGATCAATCTATAATCAGAGCCAACTAGTCTTAAATATTTTTTAGACTAATGTATCTTTATTCTCTAAGTCTTCTTAAAGCTCAGAGATCTACTTTCTGCTACGTCTGGAAGTCCTCTCTTTCCATCCCTACTCTCGTAGCATCTTGTACTGTTTTTTGTTGTTGTTGTTTTTTGGCCGGGGCTAGGTTTGAACCCGCCACCTCTGGCATATGGGGCCGGTGCCCTACCCCTTTGAGCCACAGGCGCCGCCCCAGCATCTGGTACTCTTAAGAGACTTTAAGAGTAGCTGTAGCCTAAGAGGTCTTTACTCTTAGGCTACAGGATAAACTAATTCCTCAAGGAAAACTTGGAAACTTAACATGGGAGGAAGTTCCTACCCTACCAACACCACTAATACCAGGTGGAATTATGTATAGCTCTGCGCAATTCCCAATACAACTGATAAACATTATTTGATATGACCTTCAGAATAAGGCAAAATAAAGCAAATATCATTGCTCTTATTTATAAATAAATTTATGACCAAATAATTATGTGAAAAAAAAATCATCATTCTTTGCCACCGTATCTGCTGACGTGCTGCATCTCTGTGTGTAACCTTTGCCAGAATGAATTATTCAAGCAAACCTTTCCACTCACACACGGCTCCCACTCCTCTCACCTATCTGGAGACACAGCTCTAGCTGTTTTACCGTCTTCCTAGCATTACCAACGTTCCCCTACACTCTGGATCATCTGCACCAGTATCATACACACATATGCTGCTTAAACCCTAACTACAACCCTGACAACATCTCCATCTCCACCCCACGGTCCCCTCCACCTCTACTCCATGTCTGTTGCTTTTTTAGTACAAAACCTGTCCAAACTGGCTTCCATTTTTCTTCTCCATTTCCTCTCGAGCCCCAGAAGATGAATCAAAACAATTCTTGTTCAGGTCACCTCCGTGCGGGCCACTCATATTAAAGTCCCCACAAAGCCAACGGTTGGTTCTTCTCCTGATTGATTTCTCCGACACGTTGGAGTTGACTGACAACCCCCTCCTCGAAAAATCCTCCTCACTGGGCTTCCAGGATAGCAGGTGTACTTGGTTCTTCTTCTCTCACTCTTTCCTGGCCTCCTTTGCTGGTCCCTTACCTATCAACCTCTAAATATTGGCGTCAGTCCTTGGAAGTCTTCTCTCTCCATACTCACTTTCCTGTCTGACAATTTAAAATACCAACCATATTTTGATAATTCCCAATTTATCATCTCCAGACCAAACATTTCCCTTGAACTTCAAACTTTTAAATTCAATGCCTACTTGACGTATCTATTTGACTACCTATTTCAGTATCCCAAACATAACACATGTAAAAATGAACTACTTATTCATTTGCCTCCAGCTTTGCTGATAAAAATGAACTCTTGCTTCTGATTCTCCCCCACAAACCTGCATCTCCTTCATTCCTCTGAATCTCAGGTGACCCTCTACTTCTAGTTGCTGGGACTAACACTTGAAGAGACACCCTTGATTCCGTCCCCACCTGTACCCTTCCCTCCTCCCCTCCAGTTCCCCACTGCCACCACACATCCCAACCTGCATCTCATCTATTGGCAAATCCCATGGACTAATCTAGTTGCAATCCTTCAAAAATAGATCTTATCAAATTGAAAACCTTCAAAAAACGGCCATCTTCCCTCAAAAGCAATTAGAGGAACAACAAAAATAAATGAATCGGAGGAACAACAAACATAAATAAATAAAAAAAAACGTTTCTGCACAGCTAAGGACACAATGAACAGAGTAAATAGACAACCCATAGAATGGGAAGAAATATTTACATGCCACACATCTGAGAAAGGGCCAAAACCCAGAATCTATTTAGAACTCAAGCATTTTATAAGAAAAAAATCAAACAGCCCCATTAAAAAGTGGGCAAAAGACATGAACAGAAAGTTTTCAAAGAAAGATAGTCTAATGGCCAACAAGCACAGGAAAAGATGCTCAACATCTGTAACCATCAGAGAAATGCTAATCGAAATCATAGTGAGGTATCGCCTAACTCCAGTGAGAATGGCTCTTACCAAAAAGTCTCAAAGCAACGGATGCTGGCATGCGGAGAGGAAGGAACTCTCACACACTGTTGACAGGACTGCAAACTAGTACAACGTCTACAGAGAGTAGTATGAAGACACTGCCAAGAACTAAAAGTAGACCCACCATTTAATCCTGCAATCCCACTACTAGGTATTTACCCGAAGGGAAAAAGTTCATTTTATAATAAAGACTTACAGTCAAATGTAAATAGCAGCACAATCCACAATTGCAAAGAGGTGGAAACAACCCAAACGCCCATCAGTGCATGAGTGGATTCATAAAATGTAGTACATGTATACCACAAAGAACCACTCAGCCACAAAAGAACATGGTGACCCAGTACCTTTTATGACAACCGGGAATGGAACTAGAGACCCTTCTAAGTGTATTAGAAGACTTGAAACACAAACCTGTACTCAATACTAAATTGGAAACAGTAAATCAACACTTATGGGCAGATGTGGAAGCAAAAGTCAACGGGCACCAAGGAGGTGGAAGAGCGGAAGAGGAGAGGGGTAAATTCACCCCTAACAGGTACAATACACAAATTCCGGGTGAAGGGCACACTTATAACTTTGACTAGGAATGTATAAATGCAAATTATGTAATCAAAACATGTGTATTCCTGTAATATTCTGAAATTTAAAAAAAAAAAAAATCCATGTTCACTGCTACAATTGTGGTCAATCACCATGACTTCTTACCCAGACCTACAATTTCCTCCTCACTGGTCTCTCTGCTCTCACCACTGCCACCTACAGCCTATTCTCTCTTAACACGGTAGCCAGAAAAATCCTTAAGAAAGCTCAGGTCAAGTCATCCTTCTGCTTAAACCTGCCAGTGGCTTCCCATTTCACCAAAAGTAAAAGCCAAAGTCCTTCCTATCCCATAAAGGCCCAAGGCAATGTGGTTTACTGCCACCTTTCTGCCTGCATCTCTAATCCCTCCCTGGATCGTTCTGCTGGTGTCACATCCTGGTTATTTTTTTTGAGACAGAGTCTCAGGTTGTCACCCGTGGTAGAATGCTGCAGAGTCACAGCTCACAGCAAGCTCAAACTCTTGGGCTTAAGCAATTCTCTTGCCTCAGTTCTGGCTGGGACTATAGGTGCCCGCCACAACGTCTAGCTATTTTTTTGTTGCAGTTGTCATTGTTGTTTGGGTGGCCTAGGCTGGGTTCGAACCTGCCAGCTTCGGTGTATGTGGCTGGGACCGTAACCACTGTGCTAAGGGCACCAAGCCTCCTGGCTATTTCTTAAACAAGTAGAGCATGGTGTGGTTTACGACCTGCTTAACCTAACCCTATAGCACTTTCCCATGAACAGAATATTAGAAAATATATTTTTTAATGATTGCTCAATACTGTTCTGCAAACCACACCCCTAATCTTTAGAGTTTTTATGCAATTAGACTCTCATACAGCATATCCAGTCAAAACAAAATAATATTCTAGAAACCTCTTATTACTTTCAGAGTACATTTCTTAGCATCAGAGGAAAGATTAAGAGGCTCAAAACAGTGATTGGGGTTGGGTTACTGGAAACACCTTTAAGCCTCAGGCAGGTAATAAAACAATGAATAACAAAGCAAGAAATAACTAAGCCTTTGTAGGTAGAGCAAATATAACACAGTCCTTCTTATATTATAACTTGTAATTTTTTATTAATGCCTCCATTCACGGGGTGGTTAAATTTTGATTCATATAAAAATTAAGTGCTGAACGAAACTATTATAGTTTAGTTGCTACCTAATAAAGCCAGTGCTTTATAGATGTGCCAATGATTTGGAAACAAAACAAGATACACAAAATACTTAGCCAATTTGGGATATTAATACTTCTTACCTTCTCTTCCGCATACCCTACCTAAGACATTCTTAGAAGAGAACACTTACTTGATAAATCTCAAGAAAAGTGGGGAAAGCTCCCTGGACCGCGGCTCGACTCTCTCTGGGAATTTTGCCAGAGCTCGCCAGAGCAAAAATCGGAAGTTGGTGTGGTCTAGTCTTTCCTGACAGTCCGTTTTCAATGCTAACTGTTCATGATAAAGATGGCCAACTTCTCCTTCCTGGGTCTTCTCCCAACTTTCATCTCCAATAGACTTCTCCTCATCTCTTACATCATTCTGCAATTCTTTCTCTGCAAGAGAAAAAAGTTGTCATAACCACTACAGAAATGTCAACATTTGTCCTATGTGCCTCCTCAAGAGAGGACATTTCTTTCTCGAGTAATACAAGGCAACAATAAACCAAACTCAAAGGTTATCAAAGATGATACATCTTTCCTTTCTCCTCAGCCTCCTCATGCCCCACTACGTACCAGCATGTGTAGCTGCTTTTTCTAGATGTTCATAGTAAACTTTCCAAAACTGCTTATTTTCCATTTCATGTGCATGAGAACTAAGAGAAAAGAAGAGAAAACAAAAAGTGTGGTACAATCCTTATTTGGAGATCTCTTACAGAGAAGAGTGAAAGGATATAACTAAATTTGTTGATTAGGTTATGCCTCGGTGTAGGGTTATGAACAACTTTTCTATTTTCTTCAAATAGAGAAAAATGTGCCTACGTTTGAGCACATTTTTTTTTTAATAATCACCAAGCCCTACAAAATTTATGTAGACTCTTATAGGAAGACTATTTTTATTTATTTATGTATTAGGCAGAAGGGCGGAGCCCGTAGCTCAGTGACTAGGGCACCGGCCACATACACCAAGGCTGTCAGGTTCGAACCCAGCCCGGCCCAGCTAAAACAATAATGACAACTGCAACAACAACAAAAAGAATAGGTGGGCATTGTGGCGGGCGCCTGTAATCCCAGCTACTTGGGAGGCTGAGGCAAGAGAATCGGTTAAACCCAAGAGTTTAAGGTTGCTGTGAGCTGTGATGCTACAGCACTCTAACCACAGCGACAGCCTGAGACTGTTTCCGGAAAAAAAAAAAAGGCAGAAGAATTGCTTCTGTCCAGAAGTTTAAGGTTGCTATGACGTATGTCACAGCACTCTACCCAGAGCCAGAGAGGGAGACTCTGTCTCAAAAGAAAAAAAAAAAAAGAGAGGACATTAGATGGATCATATAAAGTATTTAGATATAGTTCAATATCCTAGCAACAATACTCTTGAATATTTTATATACTTAGTCATTAATTTTCTAAGAATATACACGAAGTTTACACAAGACACAAACTATACATGCTATGGAAACACATGGAAAACAAACCAACAGGTTTTTTCTTGTTTCCATCTTTTTGAACAGAAAAATGTACCCAAAAGAGAGTCAGCATAGTCACTATGAAGAACGATTACAGGCACTGAGTAGTGGAGGAACTGAGGGTGGGCTACTGGTAACGCACATGTTGGACTCTTCCTAACTTCTGAAAGCTCAGTAAACAAAATAATGAAGCTGATATTGGCAGGTCCTTGCTTTTAGCACACTGGTTTGATGCTTTGAAGGGCAGTAAAAGGCAGACAAATTGGTTCCAAATTGTAAAGGTATTTGTCTATTCTGCTTCTGTCAAATAAGAAATAGTAGTTGGGCTTCTAGAAGGTCACGTGTGACATGTTTCCAATCTGCTAAAAAACAAGAGTAGATGACCTGAAGATAAATGTCTGTAAAAGAACCTACTGTGAACGTGAGATAGAACAGGTACTCTGTGTGTAAACTATTAAAGTCCTTTTGAGAGATGAAGGTATTTTGGATCCGAGACAGCAAGGGTTTTGAAAAGTCCTTACTTTTAAATTAATGTATGGCTCGATGACTCAATGTATATAAATAAAATGGTGCAATTATTATCACATACCTTCTTGCTATAAAAATTTTAACTGTGAATTCAGAAACACAGAAATATCATATAAGGTGGGAAAGTCCTCTAACGTTATTTCAATGCACAAAGAAACCTACCTATAACATGAGATACTGAAGATGTGGCATCAGAGAGAATAGTTACTGTTTATTTTTTCTTCACCTTATCCCACAAAAGATTTAAGGTAGCTGTAAAAATCGCACATACCCATTCATTTAAATCACACCTAGGAGTACAGTGTTGGCCCCATCATTCTGCAGTAGTTAAAACGTAACAGCTTCATCCATTTAACCCAGGCTTACCTTATGAGATCGATCACAGGATCCCAGAGAGCGCTGAAGTTAACATATAACATGCCTAGCAAATAGCGGAGCGGCACCTGCAATGACAGGAACTCATTTGTGGTGATGAAATGCAACAGACAGGCAGAACACAAGTCCTGAAATGCAACCACGTGGAGCTGGACAATCTGAAACTTGGAACGAAGCTTGGCATTCAGAACAAAAGCTGTAGGTACCAATCCAAACTCATCAGTGCATGCTAATCTTCCTCCTCACCCTAAAAGGTCACTTACTTTTTAACACAGAAGAATCACTATAGCAAACACGGTATTCAAATTCACTGCAGATGTTCACATAGAAAGGATACATTTGAATAAACAGATTTGACTAATGATTAAATGTCCTGAATTGCCACCACCTGACAAAGAAGACAAAGCTTAAACTCTAGTCAGTAATGCAGAGATGCTGAAGAACTCAAGAAAGCAGGCAGTGAAGGGCTAAGTCTTCATGAGCTAGTGTCTGTCTAGAAAACTTCAAAGGAGTTCAGTTCAGAGGATCTGAAGTTTCCTCAATCACCTTTTGGAATGACACTCATTATGACTAACATCCCCAAGTGCTAGGAAGGTGTCATGCAGAATGGTAGTTTCAGGATCATCTGGGGATGAGGTGTTTGTACATGTTCTAGCAACAGTCTTTTTTATAAATACAACATAATAGAAAAGTAGAACTGCTCTGATGAAAGAGGGAGGCTTTCACTTGGCCTTACTCCCAAAAGGCATCCACGAATGGATCTTTAAGGGTTATGGAAGGAAAACCCCTGATAAAAAGCACAGAGGGCTGATGTCAGTTCTGTTACAAACAAGTCTAGAAAAGAACATCAGTCTTTAAACCTGACATTGAGTCTTTTTTTATTTTGAGACAGAATCTCACTCTCTTGCTCCAACTAGGGTGCTGTGGCGTCATAGCTCACAGCAACCTCCAACTCTTGGGCTCAAGCGAATCTCTTGCCTCAGCCTCCTGAGTAGCTGGAACTACTGGTGTCCACCACAACACCCAGCTAGTTTTAGAAACAGGGTCTTGCTCTTGCTCAGGCTGGTCTCCAACTCCTGAGCTCAGGTGATCCACCTGCTTTGGCCTCCCAGAGCACTGGGTTTATAGGCGTGAGCCACCACACCTGGCCTTGAGATTGAATCTTCTTCTTGAATCCTCTCTCACTTACTACCTATCCACATCACTAACCTTCATTGAAACCCTGTTTACTCATTTGTAAAAAGGTACTAACACTGCCTGTCTTGTGAGGATTAAATGAGGTAATAGACGTAAAGACACTTTGTAAATTACAAAGTTAACAGCTCAAATGTAAGTCATCATTCCCTGGGTTCCTGTGCCTGGACTGTGTACACATTACCTAAATTAAAAGAAATTTCTTGTTTTTACATTTTGTAAACTAGAAACTGTGTTGTCATCTACTAAGTCATTTTTGCTTCCTTATTTCATACTTTTCCAACCACAGATCATAATCATTTATCCTTTTCCCTTTAAAGCCTTTAAAAAAAAATGGGATCTATATTTTGAAACTGTTATGTCAAAAAAACTGGTTAAAAAATATTTTTTTGATAAGGGATCATTTTGTTAAGGGTCTAAGGCTGATGAAGTTAGAGAACTGCTAAAATGGGAAGGATTGCATTCAAAACTGTTCACATGCTACATGCTGTAACTGAATGATAAGAAATACCAGAGAGCCTATAAGTGAAACAAACTACTTAAAGCAGCCAGCTTCTCTGTCCTATCAGAAAAAGCAATAATAATACTCTGTAAGGTAATTGCTTCACAACCTCACATACTTAAAGAGAAGATACTGAGTTATTTGTACTACTAAAAAGACAGTAGAACCACTTGAAGTATCTAAGAGAATTGGAGATTTACCTTGTTTTTAAAAAAAATTATATTTCTTTTGGTGGCTATTTGATATGCATCCTCAAACAGAATTTAAAGCATAAATAAAAAAAAAAAAAGGGCTGGGTACGATGGCTCATGCCTGTAATCTTGGCACTCTGTGAGGCCAAGGCAGGTAGATCTTTTGAGCTTAAGAGTTTGAGACCAGCATGAGCAAAACTGAGACTCCCTTATCTACTAAAAATAGAAAAACTAGCTGGGTGTAGTGGTGGGGATCTATAGTCCCTGCTACTCAGGCAGCTGAGGCAAGAGGATCACTCGAGCCCAAGAGGTTGGGGTTGTTGTGAGCTATGATGCCATGACACTCTACCCAGGGCAACAGAGTGAGACTCTGTCTCGGGGGGAAAAAAAAAAGAAAGAAAAAGATGCTTTTACCTCTTGAAGTAGGCCGTCAGGGACTGCGGTCTGCACCACATCGTGTCTTAGTTTTCTCAAATGAAGAAGCTTCTCTCTGTAATCATTCACGGTTGCAGGAACAAGTTCTGCCTGGCGTAATATAGCAAAGGCGGACCGCCGTTCTGACAGCCCATCATCCTGCACGACGGAGGAAACCAGAGAGCGACATCAGGATTTTGATTTTCCAGAAAGAACATCAAATGTGCCAAAAGGTCTAAAAATAGAAAAACTGGAATATGTTAACGTTTTAAATTAAATAACCAACAGTTTTGGGGGGGGTGTCAAGGATCTAGCTTTTCCTCATGCCATTTACTTTTTTGGTAGATAATTTAGATTACCTAGCACAGAAATGACAAGTAAAAAACAGAAAACTAATTCTCAAAAATCACTCAAACTATTTGGCAACATTTATTGAAATAGAAAATATATGCATTCTCTTAGTATACAATTCTAATTGTAATATATATCTGTGTAAGGATGTTCACTATAGTACTTTTTTATTTAAAATGTTAAAAAACTATAAAACCCACCTATCCATCCATCAACAAGGAACCAGCTAAATAGAAGGTATTTTAAACTGTGGAGTACTATTCAAATTTCAAAAACGAAGTAGAACTAGAGGTATTGATGTAGAAAAAACCTCATGATATTGTTTCTTTAAATTATATGTGTGTATTCAGAAAGTTTGAAAGAATATCTAGAAACTAACTGTAGATTCTCAGTGGCAGTCTTGTGGGTAGGTAGGAATAAGAATCACAAAAAACTCCATTTTTATGATACTTATATAATGTGTTAATTTTATGCAAAGGTACCATTTTGAAATTAAAAATAATGTGTAAAATTATATTTTCTAAAAAATTATTTACTCAAACAGTTAAAATACCTCCACCAATCCTGGAAGCCGAACATCAAAATGGTTCAGGATCCTTATTGTCAAAAGACGAATCTAGAGAAAGTAAAAGGCATGTTTCAAACTCCAATGTTTATCCCATAGGAAGAAAATGATTCAGAGAGTGAGATTTAAGTTTTACAGAATTAATAAAAACACACCATTTGACCAGAGTAAGACATGCCTATTCTATTCCTTATTTCATATTCAACACCAAACAACACCTAATTCATAGTACACAGAACAATGACCCCCCAGATTAGACTGAGACAATTAAGGTTATCCATAAACCATGTTATTTCTTTGAACGATGACACTATAAGCATCTCTATTAATAAGTGGAAAGAAGTTGACTAAGCTTACAGCTCAACTAAAATCAGTGATTTTTTATTCCTAAGTAATGTACGGTAGTCAGATATTTCTACACACCTGATGAGCAGGAGAATCACCCAGAAGACTTTTCTTTTTTTTGAGACAGAGTCTCATTTTGTCGCCCTCTGTAGAGTACCGTGAAGTCACAGCTCACAGCAACCTCAAATTCTTGGGCTTAACTGTTTCTCTTGCCTTAGCCTCCCAAGTAGCTGGGACTACAGGTGCCCACAATGCCTGGCTATTTTTTGTTGTAGTTGTCACTGTTTTGGAGCTGGCCTAGGCCAGGTTCAAACCTGGTAGCCTCAGTGTATGTGGCTGGCACCATAATCACCGTGCTATGGGCGCCGAGCCCACCCAGAAGACTTTTAGAAGCTGTATAGATTTTTCAGGTCCACACTAGCCCTAGTGAATCATAATCTTTGGAGGTGGGAACCCAGAATTTATATTTTTATTAATCTCCCTAACTAATTCTGCTACAATCAATTTGCAGGCCAATGTTTAGGAATCGGGACTTGAAACTGAAATCACCCACAGCAGCATTTTCTGATACAGGAGCTGTGACCATCACTGGTAGTCCACGCACAAACGGGACAGCAACGGAGAACACACCCCGAAATGATATTACCTTGGATATACCAGTTGAAATGTTTGCTTGTAACTTGGGAAATAATTCCATTAAAGCTTCCTCAGAAAGTGGCCCTTTGCAGCCACATAAGGCTAATCTCTGATAATAGAGATCAGCCAACAGCAACACGGATGGTTCCAAAGGAAATGTTCTGCAACGAGATTTATTTATTAGACCCAAACCTCACCAGACACCTCAGAGTATTCAGACTAGAATATAAACCATAGAAAATTAGCACTGATGAAGGAAATATAAAAACTTAACCTGCAAAGTCTCACATGGACACTTAGATTAACTTCACAGTTACAGACTCTGAAGCACATCACCAGTGAGGTAGGCAGAGGTTTGAGCAGACTGTTTTGACTATAGATACAATGGTGTTTCTTCAATCTACGTAGTTGTAAAGAATAATCACATAAAAAATACACGTATGTGATATTTACTAAGTGTTTGCCACGTGTCGGGCACTCAGAGAATATGGCCAGCAGTACACGGGAGTGGCCCAGCGTGCTCCTCTGGTCTGGGGTAAGGTGGCCCAGGTTTGAACCCGGCCCCATGGCTCACCAGCGTTTAACCTTAGACAAGTTGCTTAACCTCTACATGCCATCCTCATTCAAGACAAGGATAACTAACTCACCCAAGGCCACAGAGCTAGGAAGTAGCTCAGACAACACTCCGATCCAGGCTTTCCTGGCAGTGAAACCACTCACTAGCCCAGCACCAAGCACAGAACCCAGTAACTACTCTCAGAAATGCATCCACTCCTGTTGGGTGCCTCCAAGTGTCAAAGGCGAAGAGGCACCTGGCTGGGAGGCCAGCTGGCCTTTCCCAGGAAACATGCAGACCCACTCTGGGCTGAGTGTGCCTTTTGCTTCAAACTTCTACAGCACCTTCCATCATTTATACCAAGGACTCAAGTGTGAGAAGTATAATCAGAACTGCTGAGAAAAGGGAAATAGGCAAGATGGCAGATACGGTGATGTCAAAGAAACAAACCTCCTTAAAAGCTAATTTAAACCAATTCCATCATGGAGAAAGGCAAACTTTGTCCAGATTTGTAATTACAGCAACACAAGATTACCCCACGCTTGCTTCTCAACACAGCAGCAGAGTGAGCTTGTTGAGGCCTCAGTCACTTCTGCGGCCCCCCTTTTATTCAGTAAAAGCCAAGGCCCCACACACAGTCTGCCATGTCCACCTCTACCCACTGCTCTCTTTCTGCCCTCTCACGCCCGCTCTCATGGGCCATGATGGCCTTTCTGCTGCCCAAGCCAGGGCCCCACGGCCCAGAGGGGCAGCATGCATGTAACCCCAGTTCTGGAGCCCAGGAAGCAGCCGGACCACAGATACCCTGATGGCTCAGTCCCGTGTTGCTTTCAGGCTTCTGCTCAGGTGAATCCTCCTTGCTAAAGCTTCCCTGTGTGAAACTGCCACCGTCCCTAACCTCTGGACTCTCCTGTCTCCTGGCCCTGGTTTGGTTTTTTTTTTTTTTTTTACAGCACTTACCACCTTCTCCTAGGCTATATATTTCACTCATTTACTCTATCTAGTAGTCTCTTCTGGCTAGAATGTTTCAGGAAGTCAGGGAATTTTGTCTGCTTCATTCTTTCTTTCCCAGTACCTAGAAAAGGGCCTGGTACATGAGAAACACAAACAAATGTTTACTGAGTAAAGTGAATGAGTAAATCTGCCTGGGATTGAGTTTAAAGCCTTGGACTACTATGTAAAATGGACTGGACTCCTGGAAAAGGAGGAAACGCCTTCACCGGGTTTTCAAAAGGCCTGGTTTTTTAAAAAGGTATAATAACGGCCCTGAGATACTACAAAAATCAAGGCCTGGCTAAACTAAACTATAAAAAGCAAATAAACCAAACCAACAAACCGAAAACTGGATTGTCTCGGCATGTAGAAAAAAAGATCACAGCAAAGTTTTCCGAATTGTTGATCATGTCAAGCTGAGGATATGACAGTAGTGGGAATGTGTATGCTGAAACCACTAAGAGGTTACAAAAGCTCAACTCTGTGCAGTGTTACTGCTGGGGATGATCAGCATTATAAACCCTTTGAACTTTGCAACACTAATTTATACACACAATAAAATACTTCTTTACAAAGATGAGTCTGTAATTAGAGACTGTGTCAAAACATTTATTTTAATTGGAGGACCTAAGTCAAGATTAAAGTTTACTGTGTGAATATCATTCCAGTATAAGATAGAATAAAATGATTTTTATTATGTTCAAAATTTTGCAAAAGCTGAGGCTTTTACATTTTATCCATTACTAAGTCAAATGGAAAACGGGTTTACTTACAACACTAAGTTCTTCACATGTTCCACAGGAACCAAATGAAGAAGTTCAGAAGATTCTTCCAAACTCAGCAGAGTATTTATAGCTTGACAAAGAACAAATAAGGTTCCTAACGGCAGAAAAATAGGAGAAACCACCTTACTTATTCCTTGGTCATAGTAACTATCAAACATCTCATTTGCTTAATACTTGCTAATTATAGGATGATGTTAAAATGAATTTATGCCTTTTAAAGTATTATCTGCCAAATATCCAAATATAGCAGGAAAGAGAAGTTTCTATGTCTTACATTTTATCTTTCTCTACTCGGAAGTAGAGGATAAAAATTTACATTTTAGGGTTGGGTGTAGTAGTGCACATCTATAAACCCAGCTATGTGAGAGGCAGGAGGATTGCTGGAGCCCAGGAGGTCAAGTTTAGCCTGGGCAACCCAGCAAGATTCTTTCCCTTGAAAATAAAATTATGTTTCATTAACCAAGACGAGGATGAAGTATAATGGTCTCACTCATGGGCATTATCAGGACTCTTGAGGAGAGTAGGCTTGGACTTTTCAGAATCTAAGAAATTATCTTGGAATAGAACTCATGTTGACTTTATTCTCCAATTTATGAGAAGTCACATATCCAATGGCTACTACCTACAATACATTCAATTAATGATACTAATTAAACCTTGTTTAGTCTTTAGCCCAAGGGTTAGCAAACTATGACTCCCAAATTAGATCTGGTATGACCTAGAAGCTAACAATATTTTATATGGCCTAGAAGCTAACAATGTTTCTTTACATTTTCAAGGGGTTGTCAAAAAATATATAGACCACAGGTATAGTGGTCTACAAAATCTAAAATATTTATTATTTAAATCTTTACAGAAAGATTTTAACAGCCCCTGCTCTAGGATCTAGACCAGTGCTGTCCAATAGAACTTTCTACAGTGGTAAAACTATTTGTGCCAATAAGTAGACGCAATCCAATACGGTAGCCCCTGGCCACATGTGGCTACTGAGCAACAGAGACGTGGCACTTTCTTCTCTAATATGTCTGCTTAGTATTCAACCTAGAATGTTGCACACTAATATTTTAGTGAACAAATGACTACTATCCACAAGGGCTAGAAAAGAAATGCTACCCTAGAATGAAACTAAATGCCTGCTTTTAAATTGCTGCTTGCAGGCTGGTAGAGACACATAAACACACAACAGGATATGGTGTTTTGGGCAGGGTAACTTAATTCTGTCTGGTAGAGTCTGAAGGCCTTCCGAGAGGTGTTACACTTGTACCAGTTCACTGAATGACAAATACCTAGAAAGGTCTCCAGGTAGAGAAAACACACGTGCAAAGTTAGCTAGACAGATGCAAAAGAATGTGTCTTGCTCAATGTTAAGCAAATAGAAATGCCTAGAGTATGAGATGTATAGCAGAGGTCGGGCAGGCATGGGAGATGGAAACAAGACAGTCTGGGGCTTGTAAATGAATGGTCTTTTCCATCATGGCATGCGATGTTTCACCTGCCTTGTGTGAATGTAACCATGACCCCAGTCAACCACATTATGTGGTCTCAATGAAACATGCCCTTTGTATCCTCTTTTCTCCCCCTGGATATATATAACAGAGGCTATGCCAGAACGCAATGTTAGTAGTATTCTCTAGTATTTCACGCATTTACAATTACTTGGGGTGTGCCAGGAAAGAAGAGAAAGAGAACAATGGGGATTGTAACTGACCTTTTCCAAAGCTCCCTCTGTCAACTGTCGTGAAGAGTGACTCTATGAAGCCTGTGACTAGAGGTGTCACCTTTTCTTTCTCAAGAGGTCTGTCGAAAGACAGGGGAGGAAAAGGGAAAGTTCAAACTGTCACTCAACAGCTTTCTCACACAATGGGGAGGAATCGCTAACACATTTTAATCAGCATGTTAAGTGTTTCTTTCAAAGTTAAATGATTTTGTTGTTAACCAGAGTAGCCCCAGTTTGAGTTGGTCCCACAGTTACAAGAGTTTTATAGGGATTGTGTTAAATCTGTAAATCAGTTTATTCACATACTCTTTTAGTAACAATGTTTTTCAGGGTGTTTTTGTTTCTTCCTCTGGCCCACAGTTTTATTTTACAGAGTTTTTATTTTGAGCGGACATACTAGTGAACGTCTAAAATAATAATGCCTAAAGTAATAATGTCTAAAGTAATATGTTTATAGAAACCTTTATAATTTCCAATCAGTCCATACATTATTTCATATAATCCTTTTAACAGTTATTAATAACTATTTTAAGGTGAGGAAGCAAGATAATACAGCTTCTTGAGGTCCTTTTCCACTGTACATGCAAAGTCTTTAAGTTCTTTATATTGTTAATTCAATAAAGCTCATGCAATCTATGCATATAACAAAATTATACTTGTACTCCATACATTTATACAAATAAAAACAAATTACCAAAAAAAACAAAGTTAAATGGAGTTTATTTTCTTACCTAACATGAGGTAACACGACAAGGGCTGCCCAGGAATGTGAAAAGTAAGTAGTATCATTATTTGGAGGTAACTGAATTATAGATAATAGATGATCCAACACTGGAAACTGTTTGTTTCCTCCCTGGGACCTAGTCTTCATCTGCCTTACACAGGATCTGAAGGACAAAAAGTAAATAAACTAATGTTTTTGTTTTTGTTTTTTTAAATTTCAGGTTAAAAGGAGGGTATCAACAACCAAGTCACAATATTTAAATTTGTTACTAGAGTCCTTCTTGTAGTTGCGTCCTGCACCCAAAAGGTGTGCCATACGCCCCTACATTTTGCCCATTCGGTGGAAGCATACCCATCGCCCCTTCCCTTCTCCCCCTCCCTCGTTCCCCCTTCCCCCAACTTGAACTGAATTGAGTTTTCTCCTATGTAGGCATGAATTAGATCATCTACTGGCTTCATATTAGCTTTGAGTACACTAGATATTTGCTTTTCCATTCTTGTGATACTTTACTAAGAAGATGTGTTTCAACTCCATCCAGGTTAATACAAAAGATGTGAAGTCTCCATCTTTTTATGGCTGAATAGTAATCCATGGTATGCAGATACCACAGTTTATTCATCCATTCCTGGGTTGATGGGCATTTAGGTTGTTTCTACATCTTGGCAATTGTAAACTGAGCTGTGATAAACAATCCAGTGCGAAAGTCCTTAAGATAAAATAATTTTTTTTTCTTCTCGGTACGGTAGATGCCTAACAGTGAGATTGCAGATCAAACAGGAGGTCTCATTTGAGTTCTTTGAGGATTCTCCACACTTCTTTCCAAAGAGGCTGTATCAGTTTACAGTCCTGCCAACAGTGTAAAGTGATCATTTCTCTCTACATTCACTCCATCACCTGCAGTTTTAGGACTCTCTGATGCGGGCTAATCTCACAGGGATTAGGTAATATCTCAGGGTTGTTTTGATTTGCATTTCTCTAATGATTAGGGACTATGAGCATTTTTTCATATGTTTGTTAGCCATTCATCTGTCTTTCTCAGAGAAGGTTCTGTTCATGTCTCTTGCCCAGGGATTATTAGCTCTTTTTTTGTCAAATAATCTGAGTTCTCTATAGATCCTAAAAATGAATGTTTAAAATAGGAAAGAATGCAATGGCTCTTGCACTCTGAAGTTTGAAATAAAATTGTTGCTTATTTTTGTAGATTACTTGTGGGAAAGGAACTGCTGGAGGTGGCCGAGTATAAATAACCAAACTAACGTGCATCCCTCACTGATTTTCGGTGAAAGGCTTGTTCAGCTCCATTTGCTCTACTTCTATTTCTATTTTAATTTGCTCCATGACTTAAACCAAGTCTCTTCTAGTTTTAAGTATTATTTCTGGAGCATAAGGCGTAATAACCAAGGGTCAGGGGAACATGGGAAATAAGACACAAGGGCATGTTTCTGAGAGGTAATTCACTGGAATGGACTGATTTCTTCCATTGCCCTTTCCTTTTTGACATGAATTTTACTACTTTACAAACACAGAATGAGGCTGCAAAGTTACTGTGATGAAGCTGAAAAATACCATTAAAATAATTATGCTTTATAAGTAATTTTCTTCAGCTGCTTTAATCTGATACATGATTAGTCAATGACACTTCTTGGCAGGGCATTCTGTTTGGAGGTATCTGTTACTCTGCTACTATTCTTGTTTGCCTCTTTTCATTTTTGCTGGTGTACTACATACCTTAGTCCTATATGAAAGACAAAAATGAAATCAAGAGAAAAGTCCTAGAAATAAGTAGTGATTTGTTTTATGATTTATCCTCCAACTCCAGTTTGGTTAGCTTGCTATACAAAAGAAGTGGAAGATCTGGTTTTGCTCCTTTGATCATTAAAATTAATCCAAAAGTTAGCTACTTTTTCTTTTGTTTCAGATTTATCAGGATATTGAGTGTTTGCCATCATGACAGTTCATTAAGTTAACTTAACTGTCAATTCCCTGAAGTCACCACTTCTTAAGTGTTGTCTTTGCAGTAGTAACTATGACTCAACAATTTGCAAAAGTCCTACCAAATACTGAGTTGCTTTTAAAAAAAAGTGAGTCATCGGTTGTCATGTCCCTCCTCCACTTTATCAGACCTGCCAATGAGCTCCTCCAGTAAGACCCACACTAGTTACCTTGTCCTGTAAGGCTGTGACCCTCGCCTTCCTCCCCCACCTCCTATCATCCCACTCTCCTCTGTGTTCACTTCTCTTTACCCACGGAGGGTGTCCTCCTGTCCCAGAGCCCCGGCAATAACTATTTCCTCTGCCTGCAAAGTCTTGGTAAGGCTGGATCTTTCCCCTCATTATGATCAGTCCAAAGGCTCCGTCTCAGGAAAGGAACAAGTGCACACTCTCCGCTTACTCTCCCTCTCAACATCCTGGTTTTTCTTCTTTTTATCACTACCTTACCCTTTTTTGTTTGTTTGTTTTTGAGACAGGGTCTCACTCTGTTACCCAGGCTGGAGGTCTATGGCACAATCATAGCTCACTGCAGCCTGAACTCCTGGGCTCAAGAGATCCCCACCTGCCTCACCCTCTCCAAATCCTGGGATTACAGGCTGCTGCTTATCACTACAGTAGACCCTCTGTAAGTTGACCACCCAAGGGACTGTAACAAACTGGTCAACATATGGAGGTGGTCACCATAAGGAACCAGGTCTGCTGTGCTGATACACACATGTGGTGCACGTCTATGAAAATCAGGCCGACTTCAGGAGGTGGTCACCATAAGGAACCAGGCCTGCTGTGCTGATACGTACACGTGGCACACGTCTATGAAAATCAGGTCAACTTCAGGAGGTGGTCAGTAACAGAGGTTCTACTATACTGAAAATCACCTTGCTATTGGCTTTTTTATATGCCTCACCATACACCTCCCCAAAGGAATGTTATATCCAAACAAGGAAACTTCCTCTTACTCATTGTTGTACTCAGGTATCTAAAACAAAACAATACTTGATATTATAAATAACTGTCCTGATGGAATAAATTTATCTCACAAAGAGCTTTTTCACATTTATTGTCTCTTTTTAGCCTCACAACAAACCAGTGGGGATAAAGAGATTATTACTATGAATATTCAAACTATTATGCTAAAATCTTCCTGGAAGAAATCAAGACAAAGGCTCCTATTCATTCATCTGGACATGTCCTAGCTCTGTAGGGGAGGCAGAAGGATGTTTTCTGAGAGAAAGAAAACACAGAAGTTGTAGTACCTGCTGTAAGTGAATACCTCTATTGTGTGTTTTACTATGTCACCTCTCAGGAGGATCTGAGAGGCTGAGACCAGTGTAAGAAGGCCTCACACTCAGCCTCAGTTGGCCTCCTTGTTCATGGAGCCAACCAACAAAGCAGCTTCCCTGCCACTGAGAAGAACCCACAGTTCTGACACTGGTGAGGAATCTGCTTGCTGAAGACTGACTTAGTGTTCCAAAATCCAGAGAAACAAATGTTCCAAAGGGGTAATTCTACAGGAGTTACTCACTACCCATTCTTTAGGAATCAGAGTTCAGTACATTAAAAAGCCAACAAAATTCTGTTAGCATGTTTTGATAGAGAAGCTACTTTTAAGGCAGGCAGAAGATGTTTAAGGTGGTGTTAAGAAGATGGGCTCCTCTAGAAATGTGAGGCTGAGCATGCTCAAAAGCCAGCTCTGCTTTGTGACCAGGGGACAGTAACTCCCAACCCAGTAGAGGCTGACAAGCTTCAAAGCTGAGTATTCAGCACAAACTCCAGGAATATCTATCAATTCTTGCTGCCTCAAAGCAAACCACAAACATGACAACAGTTCTAACTACTCCAACAGAAATAGAAAAATTAAGTCTAACACAAAAGAATGACAAAGAAACCCATTTCCTAATCTACAATTGCTAGAAGCAAACATAGCCTCTTAACTATCTCAAAAACAGTAAGCTAAATCCACTCAATTACTTAAACTTTGACGGTATATGTTGTTTTGAATGAATGAAATTAAGAAAGTAAACCTTTAAACAAACAAAACAATACAAAGGCACATAATTTTATAATGGATAGTCACTTCCTTTCTCCTGTTAACATCCTCTTGACAAAACAAAGTTAATTGTTCTGTGTACCCTTGGAGAGATGTCAATTCTCCCCAAATTGATCAATAGGTTTAATAAAATTCCTCACAAAATCCCAGCAAGTTAATTTTTTGAAGACATAGACAAGCTTATTCTAAAATTGATACGAAAGGCAAAAGACCAAGAATAGCTAAAATGATTCTGATAAAGGAAAGCAAGAGAATTTTAATTTAAAGACGTCAAGACTTATGTAGTAATAACATAGTATGGTATCGGAGGAAGTCACACACACACAGATCAAGGGAAGGAACAGCAGAGAGAACCCAGAAGTAGACCCACACGTGTACACCCAGCTGATTTTTGACAAAGATGCTAAAATCAGTTCAATAGAGCAAGTGGACAACTCCAGGCCAAACCAAAAAAAATAAATAAATAAAAATGAAACTTGCCCTAAACCTCAAACCTTATACAAAATGGATCATACACTTAAATGTAAAACACAACATTATAAAACGTTTAGGAAAAATAACAAGAAAAAATCTTTGGGACTTAGAGCTAAACAAAGAGCTCTTAGACTGCACACCAAAAGCATGATCTATAAAAGAAATAAACTGATAAACCCCAGCTACTCAGGAGGCTGAGGTGAGAGGATGGCTTGAGGTCAGGAGTTGGAGACCAAGCAGGAAACAAGTGAGACCCCCATCTCAAAAGAAAAGAAAATGAACCAAGGAAATGAACAGACAAGATACTTCACTAGAAAAGACACACAGATGGGAAATAAGTACACGAAGAGATGCTTCAACATCATTAGCCATTAGGGAAATGCAAATTAAAACTACAGTGATTATCTGATTGGTTTTGTTGGTTAAAAAAATAAATAAAAATAAAAACTACAATGAGAAAAAAAATAAAAACTACACTTCTATCAGACTGGCAAAAATAGTGATCAATATCAAAAGCTGACAAAGATGGAAAGGAAGTGGCTGATTCTAACACTGCTGGCAGGAATGACAAATGTCATAGCTGCTTGGGAAAACTATTTGGCACTTCTTATAAAACTACACATGTACTTATCATACAACACAACAATCCCATTTTGGGGCATTTATCTCAGAGAAATGAATACATAAAGCAACAGCTTTATTTATAATAGCCCCAAACTGGAAATGGGTCTAAATGTCCTTTAACAAGTGAATGATTAAATAAACTGCCACATTCACCCCAGGAAACACTGCAGCACTCGGCAATGAGAAGGAAAGGACTGCTTTACACATGGTGACCTGTACGAGTCTCAAGGGAATTATGTTGAGAAGGAAAAGCCGATAGCAAAAAGAATACTTTGTGATTCCATTTGCATAATATTCTCAAAATGACAAAATTATAAAACTAGACAAGAAATTAGTGCAGTGACTTTCAACTGATGTTCTGTGAGAGATCTTGGACGTGCTAGAAAAATTTTCAAGAAATTAAATTATTTTTGACAGAAGTTCAAAGCAAAGTATACTTTTGTTTTTTTTGAGACAGAGTCTCACTGTGTCGCCCTGGGTAGAGTGCCATGGGCGTCACAGCTCACAGCAACCTCAAGCTCTTGGGCTTAAGCGATTCTCTTGCCTCAGCCTCCCAAGTAGCTCGGACTACAGGTGCCTGCCGCAACGCCCAGCTATTTTTTGTTGCAGTTATTTAGCTGTCGTTTAGCTGGCTATGGCTGGGCTCGAACCCTCCACCTTTGGCATATGTGGCTGGCACTGAGCCAAATATACAGTTCTGAACTCTTTTTTTGGATCAACATAATTTAAGTGTGCCGTGAGATAAAAAAAATGGTTGAAAAACACTAGATTAGTAGGTGCCAGGGGTCAGGGAGTAGGGAGCAGACAGTGAGGGTGACCAATGAAAGGTGGTGACATGAGGGATCCTTGTGGTAAGGGATATAGAACAGTTCTTTATCTTCATGCTGGTGGAGGCCACAGATCCACGTGGGTAATAAAACTGTGTAGAACTGTACGTTCATATACATAACACACTCACGATGAAGTGCATGAAAACAACAATATCTGCTTAAGATTGCTGGATTGTACCAATGTCACTTTTCTGGTTGTGACACTGTTGGTATGCTTGTGCAGGATGGACCAATGGGGAAACTGAGGGAAGGGGACATGAAACCCCTCCATCCAGGTTCTTACAGACAGCAGGTAAATCCACAGTGATTTTAAAATAAGAGGTTAAAAGAGTTCAGTCACCTCTTTGTTTCCCTTACTATCCTTCTAGCATAAACAAAGTTAACAGGTTTTTGTATCTTTTCATGTTTTTCTACGCTTACAAACACTTCTTGTTTCACTTTGCAAAATGAGATTGGTATTAATGTAGGTAGTTCTACAACTTGCTTTTTTCTTGTAACAACTTACTGTGGACCTCTTTCCAGTTCATATATATTTTTTTCACAGTATTCTTGATGGATTATACTTAAATGGAATAAAAATTGAGAACTTACCCCACCGTCTGTGGTAAGAAAACCAGAGGGTACTTTTCAATTGCCATCGAGCCAGCAGTGGAAGGAGCAGCTTTTTTCAGAATTAGCTTGGCCAAAATGGCCAGAGCTTCATCTCTGATGGCAGCATCATCAATCAAGAAGCAATTCTCAACATAGGAGAGAAAGCTTGGTAGGAAAAGCTAAAAATAAGCGAAAATAAAATCACTCATTAACAGCTAAAAATTTCGGAACACCCAATGAAGATCTGAACATTTCAGAATAACTAGATTAGAAGCAAAGAATCAGGAATCACAATAGAATGAGAGCTCTCCAGAGGACAAAAGAAGCTAAAGGCAATTCAGCAATGTCTTACCAGCTGGGGGAAAATAAGGTGGAGTCCTAGCATAGATTCTGTACCACCAAAATTAAAAAGTAAACTATAGCTAGAGAAAAACATGGGACCCAGGAAGCAGGAGGGAAGCTATGGGAGGTCTCAGTATAACCTCTATGCAGGGGACGAAGAGAGTGCATTCAGAATGGAATTGCTCCAGGAAGAATGCCGCCAAAGAAAAAGAAGAAAAAGAAAAATTGAGCTAAATGACCTGACAGTTTGTAGGTAAAAGGCATTTATTTACCACACTGTCCAAAGACAGATCCACTAACCAGTTATCCAAAAGAAACAATTTCCAGTTTTTAAAGAATGAGGCAATTATAAACTCCAGGAAAAATAAGAAAGCACACACAAGAGTATGTATTCATAAAATACTCTTGTTTATAAGGATTACGTATGTGGTGAATATGCATGCAGCTAAAATTCATGATAGAACTCTCATGGGAGGATGAGGGGCATAAAAGAACTAAAATCCATCTCTACAGATGGAACTAAAACTAACAAACTAAGGAAAGGTGGTACCTTCAGAGGATTTAAAAATGCAAGGTAAATACCAGGAAAAAATCGCTAAAAATCATTCAAGGTGGTAGGTGCTGGTCAGAGGAGAGTAGAAAACAAATGACTGTCTTTTATAGCCTTGTTTGAGTTTTTAAACCACATATAGGTAGTACTCAGATACAAATGAGACTAAAAAAAAAAAAAACCAAAGAGAAGAGGAGAGAAAGGAAAGAAGCCATTGCTAAGAAAACCAGAGTGAGCTAAAGAATCCTCAGAGAGCAGAAAGAAATGGAGTCTAGGACATGTACAAAAGATTTCAGGGACTTTTTTGCGGAGGGATGGGGGAGATAGCTGAGACTATATATTATATAAGAATATATATTATTTAACACTCAAAGGAAGAATTCAAGGACAATTCTAAAGACAGGTTTCCACGAAGCATCCTATAGGGTTACTAGCAAGAGTTAGGAGGAGGAGCAAATCTTTGATGGGGGTAAGGATAAAGGGACAAACTCAGGATCTGAGGAAAGCGTTCTACCTCATTCAGGTTATCTATTTTGTAGTAGCAATGAAATGAATTCACAATAAAATCGGAACTTCTACCAATAGGCTTGGCGCCCGTAGAATAGTGGTTACAGTGCTGGCCACATACACCTAGGCTGGTGGGTTCAAACCCGCCCTAGGCCAGCTAAACAACAATGACAACTGCAACAAAAATATAGCTAGGCATTGTAGAGGGCACCTATAGTCCCAGCTACTTGGGAGGCTGAGGCAAGAAAATGGCTTAAGCCCAAGAGTTTGAGGTTGCTGTGAGCTATGATGCCGCGGCAGTCTACCAAGAGTGGCATAGTAAGACTCTGTCTGAAAAAATAAAAAATTGGAATGTCTTCTAATAAAAATTATTTTAGAAACTATTTTCTATGCTTTAAATTCACATAAAAGTTCATTAAACTGTTTTTCAACTTTACATACAGTTCAGTAACTACCTAAAGGATAACTAAAAAATCAAGTTGGTGGCTGGGCGCCCACAGCTAAGTGGTTAGGGCACGGGCCACATATACCAAGGCAGACGGGTTGAACCCAGCCTAGGCCTGCTAAACAACGACAACTGCAACAAAAAAACAGCAGGGTGTTGTGGCGGGCACATGTAGTTCCAGCTTCTTAGGAGGCTGAGGCAAGAGAATCACTTAAGCCCAAGAGTTTGAGGTTGCTGCAAGCTGTGATGCCACAGGACTCTACCGAAGATGACATAGTGAGACTCTGTCTCCAAAAAAAAAAAAAGAAAAGAAAAATCAAGTTGGCTACTGGATATCATTTTAAATGCCGCCATGTATAAAACAGTTTCACTTACAACCTAGAACTGATTGTGATTTCATTTAACAAAACATTGACCAAAAACATAACGTACTTATTTTGCTCTTCTCATAAAACAAAAATCCCAGGATTTCAAATTTGATTATTTTATCAAGATACATTTTATTTAAAATACCCCAAACCTAATGATATCTTGCTTACCTGCTCAAACTGCTTCATAGCAAACATGACTTCAGAAAAACTGAAAATTAAACATCTTTCAAATTTGCTCTTAAAGATCTGTGGACCACAAGTAAAAAATATTCATGTAAGTACACAGAGAGTACTATCCCTTTTCCCCCCCAAAAAACAGTTATAAAAAGGAAAGGTGGGTGCACACGTCAATCAGCTTTCTGTCCAAATCTTCAGCCTTCTCCAAAGTCACTTAGATGCAAAGGGCACCATATTCCTAATGATTACATATGACTCTGCCCATAAGCTGCTCAATTCTTGCCCAGCTATAAAGAATTATGAAAAAGAAGCATAATTTCACACCTTGCCCGAAAGTATATTGCTGCATGCCTTAACACTAGGAAGAACCCAGCTGATTTCTTTTCAATCCCACTTCCAAACTTCCATCTTCCAAACTCACTAAAATGCAAATCTCAGCAAATCATGCATCCGCTTAGGATTCTTGCAGGGCCTTCCAAAACTTGCAGCCTAAAACCCAATCTGACTTTTCAAAGCCAAGCAGAGCTTGCTGATATCACATTACCTTCCTCATGTGTCCATGTGCCCAGACTGCACACATTCATATATATATATATATATAAATTTTTTTTTTTTTTTTTTTTGAGACAGAGTCTCAAGCTGTCTGGGTAGAGTGCCATGGCATCATAGCTCACAGCAACCTCCAACTTGTGGGTTCAAGTGATCCTCTTGCCTCAGTTTTTCTATTTTCAGTAGAGACAAGGTCTCACTTTTGCTCAGGCTGTTCTTGAACTCGTGAGCTCAAGCAATCCACCCACCTCATTCTCCTAAAGTGCTAGGATCACAGGTGTTGAGTCACCACGCCCGGCTGCACCCATTTATAAACACTTGTCTTTACCATTCCCCCTCCTTGTGTTTGTAACCCCTTCTCTGACTGGCATACTACTATTCAACCTTCAATGATTATCCCAAATATAAGTCCTTTGAAAACATTTTTCTGTTTCTCAACCCCAGGCAGAATCAATGGTTATAATTCAATGTACATCCACCAACAGATTAGTTCACTAGATTATAACTACTCACTCCCAGGTCCCTCAAAACAATCAAGAACCACAGGCATCACAGTGTTCATCCCTGACGACCTAGCTCAGGATATAGGAAACTATCCATGTTTGCAGAATAATTGCTGTACAGAGCTAGCTTTCACCACATTTTATTCTCCTTATTTCCATTACAGCACACAATTCACATCTCTTTAACAAGGTTATAAATTCCTGAGGGAAGCGCCTTTGTCACGCTACATTTGTATTTCCTAACAGCTTATCCACTGCTAACATATTATTAACTACTCAATTAATATTTGTTGAAGTAAATTACTTTTTCTATGGTTTCTTTGATGAGGGTCTCCGGCAAGGAAACATTTTCACTTAGGATCAAAGCAGAAATGACATCCAAGAGGGTCTCCAGGCAGGATTTGGAGAGATGGGCAATTTGTAATGTTTGAGACAATACCTACAAAACAAACAAACAAATAACCAGGGCACACGTGGCAATCAGCTTTTAATAACAGACTCTTAAGCTTATTAAGTTGGGAACCCACCTGACAAACATCAGTAGGTGTGGTTATTTTTGATCCATTTCCATGTTTCACAAGTATTAGATAAGTTTCTAACAATCTTTTCATCTGTTCACAACTTTCACAACAGTTAGCTTTTGTTACTTTTTTACCCAGACCCAGAAGAGACTCCTGCAAACAAAGAATAAAACAGAGAGAATAACCATGAAATATCAAACTCCTCTGTTAAGGCAATAATGACAATATTGTGTGATGCACTTCAACTTTTCATATTCTTTTGCTTTAGAAGAAAAAGACATATTTACCAGGATCACCAATGACCATAACAGCCAACATTTACTGAGTGTCCTGTTCTCAGTTTTTCATATTTACTCACTATCCTCTCGGCAATCCTGAGGTAGGGAATATCATTAGTTCTGTTTATCAGATGAAAAGACTGAGGAACAGGGACTTTAAATAACTTTCCCAAGTCACAATAGCAGTAAATGAAAAAGCCAAGACTTGGAAGTCTGGCTCTAGAGGTTCTCTTAACCACTATTCTCTGCTGCATCTCAAGGTATCGTATCAAATAAAAATAGTACGGGGGTGGAGAGAAGGAAAATCCCAAGATGTGTCCAGTAGTATAAAGAAAACAATTATAAAATACAATCTCCAGGAGTGCTCAGCAAAACTAAGAATAACAGCAATAAACTCTTAGATTCCTTGTTATATACTCCTTAAAGATTAGAACTCACTTGCAAACATTCAAAAAATATACCAAAATGTTCCTTGTAGATGTAGAATACGGTAGATTTGACCATGTTTTTAAGTGTTTCTCCAACTAAAACCCATGGAAGTTGTGTTTCAGTTTCAGTAACTGGTCCCAGCTTTTGCAAAATTAGTTTCACTGCCTGTGGGAATGGATGTAAGTCATTAAAATTACCATACAAACCTTTCTTGAGAAGTATCACCCTGCAATGACCACTCTGATTATATTAGCTACTTTAAAAATTCTGTTCTGGAATAATCAAGGCTATGCAGGCTTTGATGATTAAGTTAAGCATATGTCCAAAAGGAATTCCAAACCAGGATGGTAATTTTATAATACAAGGGCTTCCTTCCTAATTTAACCCTCACCCTCTGTGTTACCTCCCAGTATCCAGGATAAAGACCACAATAATGATTTTGTAAGTAAAAATACTTAATTGCCCAGGGCCTGCATTAGGTAAGCATTGTTGTGAAGCCCCTATTACTCCTCACTCAGTGCTTTCTGCTGATTCTCGGCTATCCTCTCTGCACATGACTTGCCTAGAGCTTGTCTACTTTCTGTTTAACCCTCCCACAGAGACTCCAAGTACTCCCCCTGGTTACTTACCTGGTCTGTACAGGAGTGTAACATGTTTCTAACTCCTTTGCACATTTCAAAAAGCAACTGTCCAACTCCTTCTACCTTTTCTGGATGTTCATTTAGATCAAGGAACATTAAATTGAAAAGTGCATTTTTATCAGAAACCTGAAAAGTAAAATAAAAATGGAAAATTATGTTAACAAACATATCTAAAGGAGGAAATCTTATTTGCTATTCAACATATTCATCTTTAAATATACTTGAGAGGCCGGGAGCTGTGGCTCAAGCCTGTAATGCCAGCACTTGGGAGGCTGAGGCAGGTGGATTGCCTGAGTTCACAGGTTCAAGATCAGCCTGAGCAATGAGCAAGACCCCATCTCTAAAAAAAGTAGCTGGGCCTTGTGGTAGGCGCCTGTAGTCCCAGCTACTTGGGAGGCTGAAGCAAGAGAATCACTTAAGCCCAGGAGTTTGAGGTTGCTGTGAGCTATGACACCATGGCACTCTACCGAGGGTGACAAAGTGAGACTCTGTCTCCACAATAAATAAATAAATAAATAAACAAACAAACTTGAGAAAAAATTCTGAAGAAACAGACATTTATAATGATCCACACTGCTCTAACAGTGTATTCTTGCTTGGAATGTCACATACGAGAGTGATGAATTCATTGTATGACAGAAGGCATGTATTATGAGAAACTACACAAGGTAACATTCTACCTTTAAAGTAAATCAAACATTTATATTTTATGAGCATAAAAGAAATGGCACACCAATGTTTTTGCTTTATTACAAAATCTCTCTAAAATTTACTATGGAAATTTTAGATAAACACACATGACACCATGTTTTCAGTTCCTTGCAGGAAACTATTACAAAAATTCCTGTTAGGCTCACTGTCCTTATATTCACCGACTTAAATCAGAGGGCACTTTTTTTTTGAGACAGTCTCAAGCTGTCGCCCTGGGTTGAGTGCCGTGGCATCATAGCTCACAGCAACCTCAAACTCTAGGGCTCAAGCCATTCTCTTGCCTTAGCCTCCCAAGTAGTTGGGACTACCGGCCCCCACCACAAAACCTGGCTATTTTTTTGGTTGTTGTTGCAGTTGTCATTGTTTTATTTATTTATTTATTTATTTATTTATTATTATTTTTTTTTTTTGAGAGAGAGCCTCAAGCTATCACCCTGGATAGAGTGCTGTGGCATCACAGCTCACAGCAACCTCCAATTCCTGGGCTCAAGCGAGTCTCTTGCCTCTGCCTCCCAAGTAGCTGGGACTATAGGCGCCGGCCACAATGCCAGCCATTTTTTGGTTGCAGCCGTCATTGTTGTTTGGCGGTCCTGGGCTGGATTCGAACCCACCAGCCAGGTGTATGTGGCTGGCGCCCCCGTTGAGCCACAGGCGCTGAGCCATCATTGTTGTTTTAGCTAGCCTGGGCCAAGTTCGAACCCATCAGCCTCAGTGTATGTGGCCGGCACCCTATCCACTGAGTTATGGGCACTGCCCAGAGGGTACTTTTGATGTATGTGTAAATATATATATATATGTACACACACACACATACATATACATATATGCACAAGGGCTGTCCAGAAAGTACACAGACATGTAATATGAAAAATAGCATTATGAATGGCTAGATACTGTCAGGACAGCCCTTGTGCTGAAAGCTTCCAAAAACCTAAATAACAATTAAAAAGTGACCCAAATTATATCACCCTAATTTGATTTTTTTTTTGAGATAGAGTCTCACTTTGTCACCCTCAACAGAGTGCTGTGGCGTCACGGCTCATAGCAACCTCCAGCTCTTGGGCTTAGGCAATTCTCTTGCCTCAGCCTCCCAAGTAGCTGGGGTTACAGGTGCCCACCACAACGCCCGCTATTTTTTTGTTGCAGTTTGGCCTGCGCCAGGTTCGAACCCACCACCCTGGTATATGGGGCTGGCATCCTACTCACTGAGCCACAGGCGCCATCCCACCCTAATCTGTGAAAAAGACTAAACCTTACTGTGAGACAAACTCAAGATAGTAATAGGTTTCTGCATATAAATATATATATATAGAAAGAGAGACAGAGAATATTAGTCCATAATAATCACATTAAAAAGATATCTGCTTCTACTCATCAGATTCTTGATGATTAACTACCAATAAATATATAAAATATCATACTAACCTTTCTCATCAAAAAAGTAAAACTCTCCGCAGCAAAATTTCGTATATGTAGTTTTTTATGAGCCAGGAGTGTACTGTACATGCTATACATGAGAAAAATAAGACAAGTTTAATTAATCATATAATTTTAATAAAGGCATACATGTCAATGATACATCCAACACTGTGCTAGGTACTCAAGGAATGAACAGCAAGTACAAGTTTAAAATCTCATTCGACCTAGCAAGTATAAACCAAGTTTAAAATCTCCTTCTATTACAGAGACATGTTGAACAGAAGGCTAAAGGCCACAGTACTCAAGAGTCTTAGGATTGGTGATGCTGGGCTAACAGACAAGACTCCATGTAAAGTCGAAACTTGTGGTGAGTTCTGAATGACAGGAAGAATTAGGTGGGGACTGGAGTGCATGTTATTAAGATAAAAGTGAGAACAATGATGAGGCAAGAATCAATAATCCTGGCCCAAGAGGTAACAAGGAGTCGCATCTGTCTAAAAAAGGAAGGATGATATAGTTTGGTCAAAAACTGTCCAGGTAAACAGGTAGCTCTGAACATCAAGCACAGAAATTTGGACTCCAGCTCACATCTACATAAACACTTACTCTGTGTTACTTCATTTAATGAGCACAATGGGATGGGGACTGCTATTATCCCCATCCTACAGATGGTAAAAGGCAGAAAACATAAGCACTTAAGTCATGCCCATGCAGTTATGACTAAATAAATACTTATACATATATAATTGCATTGTTTAAATTGTCCTCCTTAATGATAGAAGAATGTGGAGTCTATTTATCCTATTTTTGCCATAACCTTAGTACCTAATAGCCCCTTGCTTGTAGCATGTACTAATAAATAGAGGCTCAATGAGAAATATTTTCAGAAAGATTAATTTGGCAGCAATATGTAGGATGAAAAAAAGGGGAGAAGAGGCGGGTAATCCGATTAAAAAGCTTTCAAGCCATACAAGTTTAGGCCAACAGTGGGCATGAAAGAGTCTGACTGGTAGGAGAGGAAATGGCAGGAGTGATTGCAATGAAGCCAAAGGCCTTACAGTGCTCCCCAAGGCCCTTTACCACCTGGCCTTTACTATTCCTGCGACATCACCTAATTACTCTCACCCTCATATAGGCTGTTCTGCATCTAGGATGCCCTGATGTTCCCTGAACACACTAGGCCTGTGCCAAAGATGTTCTCCCCCTGCCAAAAGGTAAACTTTGTGAAAAGAGAAATTTTTGTTTTATTTTTGATTGCATTTCATATGCCCAACATACAGACAGCATCCAATAAACAGTCACTTAGTGTGTGAAGACAGAATCAAGAGCATTTAGAGTCCTTGAGGACAACTGGATCAAAGATGCCTCTAAGGTGCAAAGACGCAGAGATGAGAAAAATGTTCTGATGTATCACTGATAGAAAATGGGCAATGAAACTGGGTCTGGCACATGGCACACACTCAATGCATGTCTACAAACATATGAATGAATGAAATGGTAAGAAGAGTTCATCTGAACAGGAATATGTTGAGTTTGGTTTCAGCAATACTCAAGTAAAAATATCCAGGCTATTAAAAATGTCATACTAAAAGCAAGTACATTTAGACCTGAACAGCCTGATTTAGACACATGAAAGTGACAGTTTTTATGACAGCTCAAGTCATAAAATTACATAAACTATATTCCCTAAAGACATTGATGGTTGTTTAATGGAATCATCTTGGTCACTAACACATTTTACCAAAAGCTTCATAGAAAGTTAGTAAATGCTGGAAAAATATTTCTTTTTCATTCTTTTTTCGAAGTTCCTAAAAGAAAAGGGTATGCGGGGTGAAGAGGGTGGCACTAAAAATCTACTGTCCTCTCCCTTATCTACACTTTGTATTGGTAGGTAAAGGGCTGATCATTTATTTTAAATATTCCTGTGGCAATTACAATATGTAGAAACAATCAAAAGACCAAAATGAAAATTTCACCAAATCTCAGACTTAGTAAACAATCTTTTCTTTACTTTATAAACAAAAAGCTACTATGGAATTCAATCTCTTCCCCTGTCCACATTTACTCACAAATACTGAGGGTCTATTTTGACTTAGTAAAATGGCTGGGGAAATGTGGATAATTAAGATAGGATTCTTAAGGAGTTCACAGGTTTACAGTGGCCAGCACTGCATTATAAACAAACAATTACAATAAAAGTTACATAACACAAGCGGTTAAAAAGGCCAAAGGGATACATGGTAAAAAGCTTTACTTCTGGCTAAGGCACCTGAAAATATTTGTGGAGGTTATGGAACCCAAGTTGGACTTTGATAGGTAAGTATGTATGTATGTATGTGTGTGTGTGTGTGTGTGTGTATATATATATATATATATATATATATATATATACTTTTTTTTTCTTTTTTTAAAGAGATAGAGTCTCACTGTCACCCTGGGTAGAGTGCAATGGCATCATCATAGTTCAAAGCAACCTTAAACTCTAGGTTTCAAGCAATCCTTCTGCCTCACCCTCCCAAGTAGCTGAGACTACAGACACCCACTACAATGCCTCGATAGATAGGTGAGTATAATTTTAATAGCTAGAGATGACAGATTTCAGGTCAACACAGATAGGCAGACTAGATTATGGACTACTTTAGCTAAAGAGAGAAATCAACTTTGTACAAAGAAATAATTAGGCACTAAGCTGGAAAGGTAGTTTGGAGTCAGAAGTCAACATAAAAAGGAAAGACAAGTTAAAAATATATTAGAGAAAAGCATCACCTGTATATATTGGACATGTCCTTCACCATCAGTCTCCACAAGTACTTATAAAGATATGACAGTGCGGTGAAAGCCCACTCTAACAACTCTGTGTCCTGAGTTTCCAGGATTGAGGTGATCGTCAGAAAAAAATCTCGGAAGTGTGGATAGAAATCTGTCTGTAGGTCTCGGGCCAACTGCACAACCAAACTGGATTACAAAAAGATGCAAATGATTAGTTGTTTTTGTTTTTGTTTTTTTTTTCCAAAAAGGCTACAAATATATTTAATGACTTAATGGATAGCTTATGATCACAGGATTAATTAAACCAATATACTTCTAAGTAAAGTCCCAAATGATATAAAATTCTTCAAATTTTAAAAGTTCAGCAAAGAAATCAGGCAAGTAGGTACATTCTATCATAAGTTGCAATCAATTGTTCCTACAGTGTCAAATAAAAATGCAATTCTCTCAGGAGTATATAACAAATGCGAAACACATAGCGATGTACCCTTTCCAAGTAGAAAAGATAAATTCTTCTTGTTTCTAAATTATAAGCATTTGCTCTAAGACATATGCAGCTATGAAACATGATCTTGCTTAAAACTCTGATAAATGTAGTTTAGTTTTTTCTCAAGACGCTACTTACTCCAGTAGAGGTTGATAGGCAAAACTGTTCTTAATTTGCAGGTGATTTTTCAAACTCTGAACTATTTCATTTTGATGATAGACCAACTGATTGAATGACTGGCATTTGTCAATAACTTCTTTGTAAAATTTCCCTGAGTGAAAAAACAGAAGAGAGAGAATATGTTGTTCTTTTCCATCACTCCACTATTTAATCGAATGGAACATATAAAGTGCAAATTATGGGTGAACAGAATAGATACCGAAGTGCTCCGTGAGGTTCAACTCTCTCCATTTCAGCAGACCCTCAAAAAAGTAGGTTTCAACCTCCTGTCAAGATTTAAGCAGTCCATTAATCACACAATGATCCAAGTAAATAGAACAAGGATATATTAATATCTTAAGACAATGATAGTCAAGAGTTCAAAACTTTAAGTTTCTTAAAAAAGCATTAACTAACACACTTTAAAAAGCAATCAGAAGTATCATATCAACAAATGATTTAGAAAAACAATGTTTTATTGACTTGGTTGCAGCAAATAATTCTCTGAAAGCCTATTAGAGTTTAGTTTAGGTTAGGTTCCCTTTGTTATGAGTTCTCAAACATTATAACACCATTTAACGTGCTGATAACACATTCAAAGACAAGTAAGTGGAGTTTGACTAGAGTCAAGAGAAGAATAGTAAAAACTGAGGTTCAACTCCCAAGTTAGAGGCACATTATACATGATCTTAAAAAGATAAGTAGAAGAAAAATGATTTAGTGTAGCAAACAGAAAAAGATCTCTGCTTAGAGGAATGACAGAGTTAGAGCATAATTAGAACTGGATGAGTCTAGCCACTTTCTTGAGGAGGAAACTAAACCCCAGGAAAATCACTTTTAAATTATAGCTGCAGAAATACAGATTTTGCAGCATATGGAAAAAGGAGGGGCTAAGATAACAAAATCCAGTTGAGTATCAAGTCAAGTTAGCTGTTTAGCACAGCAGCACCCAATAGAACAGTGGTTTTCAACCTTCCTAATGCCGCATGTATTTTCATTGTTATAAAAGGGACACGACCCACAGGTTGAGAACCACTGCCAACAGAACTTTCTGCAACCATGGAATTGTAGTTTTCCATATCTGCACTTGTCCAAAATGAGATAGCAACTAGTCACACATGGCTACTGAGCCCTTGAATTTCTAATTTCCTTTAAATCTAATTTGCCATGTATGGCTACTGTATTAGACAAAGGGCTCGAATACATCACAAGTTCACAAAAGAATGGCTCGAAAAACAATTCACTTCCACTAACAGGAGAAACTAAAACACAGACTATGAATACCTGAAGGTAGCTAATATCACATTCTCTTACCTCATCATAGCTTGCAGTTCTATCAATCCGGTGAATAATATCAATATTCACATTCCCCAGTCGTTCAGCAAATGTTAGAAACTGGGAAAGAAAGCATATTTACGATACATCATCACTTACCAGATATTCACTGAGTGCTGTATAATAATTGTATGTGGTCAATTTCCTTGTAAAAGTAGAAAAGTTAAAGCTTCAATAAGCAAGCCTCTTATGCACTATCATCACAAGTAACAGTATGCTTTGCTAGTAATTTCAGATGTGTGCTTTCTATCATAAAATGTACAGATTGAGTTTTGTGCTAAAAGCAGGCATCACTGACAAATCACAAAGGATAATAAACCTTTAAACAAATGTACTGGACTTCTTTTCAAAGATAATGAGCACTTTTATGCATTTGTATTTTCAACAATCTCATTTCAAATAACATTTCCATGCTAAACGGAGAACTGAGGTGAAGGCTGGCTATTGGTCTTGCTCAAACTATTAGCTTTCATACCCTGCCACAAGCATAGGAAATTTGCTACGTCGCTGCCACAGGTGTTTTTAAACATATAAAGACCTACAGATGTAGAGTAACGAAAATCTGGGAAAAAACTATCAAGGGACAAACAAGTGCTGGAGCAGCCATCAGATGCCCATTTGGGCATCATTCATCCTCCTGCTGGCCCGCCCCGCCCCCAAGATCTTCGGTCTTTAAAAGATTAAAGAGCAGGAAGAATCGGACCTAAGCAATCTTTTGGGATAATAAATTTAACGCCGGACTTAAGGGAATTCCCAGCACGCCTCCACAAATTAAGAGCGATTATCTGCTGTCTAGACTTCCCTTCCCCATCTCATGTTTACTACACCCGCAAAGTCTCCCTCTCTCGCCACGCTCGGCCCCGAACCCTGTCGCCCCTGGAGTCCCGCTCGGAATCAGTCTCCGGACTCAGGCAGTAGAACCCGCGGCTCCCGGCCCCAGCTCCCGTGCTCACCCGGTAGGTGTTCTCCGTCTTGTGGGAAATAGGCTTTGTTTTCATGGTTGCAGAGGGGCCGCGGCCCGCGAGGGCCTGCAGAAGGGTCGAAGGGATGCAATCGAAAGTAAGGAGAGCAAAGTGTCTCACGAGTTGTAGTCTATAATTCCCGGACGCCCAGACTTCCTCACGTGCGACTTAAAGCCCCGGGCGTCGCCATGTTGGCGATGGGGAGGAGCCTGGCTGGTCACGTGGGCTGAAAAGCCGACTGAGCAAGCGCAGCCTTCCCTGGAGCCGGCGGGAGTCTGGGCGGTGCTAACTGGTCTGGTGTGTGAGTGTGCAGAATTGGTTTCGCTCCCTTTAGTAAGGGTTTGCAAGAAAAATATCTATTTTCATTATAAAAGAAAACATGCCTGCCATCATTATCAGCTTACATTACTGCCTCTCACCTGTACCATGCACCGTGAAAAGCGCTTTCCATCAATGATTTCACAGGAAAGCTCACTGGGAATCCTAAACACAAGGTGCCCCAGGGGTCACCGTAAATAGAAAATTTAAAAACTCATATTTTATATTTTCAATATTTCTATATTTATGTATCAACACGTAGAGAAATAGTTTGTAATATTTTATAATGAATATTTTGTAAACAGAGGTACATTCAGCGACATTTTTCCATTTTCCCTATGTATGTATGGTGAGCTTTTGGACACCTTGTAAATTTAAGGAGGTACTTCTGTATATTTTTAAGCCCCTTTGACACAAGAGGAAGCCAAAGTTGTGCAGCTGGTAAACAGAAGTCTTTACTCAGACTCCAGATTCTGATAATATCACCCTTATGCTCTAAATAAAATTGGAAAATAGAAGAGGAGTTTTAAAGAGAAATATTTTAATTTCATGTGCAACCATTCATTGTTAATGTTTTGGTGTTTTTCCTATGACTTTAATGTCAATGCATAGTATGTTGTTAAAGATAATTGAAAAAAGTTTATCAAAAGTTTATCATAGTATGTTGTTAAAGATAATTGAAAAAAGTTTATACACACACAAACACTTACGCAATTTTAAAAATAAAAATTAAAGTATAATTTCCCCCCATTTAGCCAACCTACCTACCTTCCTTTCTTCCTTCCTTTAGAAACCATTTCTCTTTTTTTTTACAGACAGAGTCTCACTTTGTCCCCCTCAGTAGAGTGCAATGGCATCACAGTTCACAGCAACCTCCAACTCTTGAGCTTAGGCGATTTCTTGAGAGTCTTCTATTGGCCTAGGAGCTGAATGAGAAAAACAGTAATAGTATTACTAATTCTGTTTGAAAATATTTTTGTCTGAGGTGCTTATACCTTAGATAGTTCAGGAGAGATGTTAAGTAGACAATTGGATTCATTGCTATGTAGAGCTCAATGTAGCAGTCAGAGCTAAAAGTGCATCTTGTAAACAAACCTTAAATACACCTAAATACACCTAAATACCTCAGTGAGGTGTCTGTGACTGGAAAGGGGAGCTAGTAATGTAGAAATAGACTAGCTGTGGCATGGAAGCAGAGCTAGTGGCTAACTATCCTCAAAGTTAAGGATAGAGACATGGTTATTGGATCTGACAAGATAAAGGTCACTGATGACCTTGACAAGTACAAGTCTAGTTGGAAGAAAAGAAGCCAAACTATACATGGATTGAAGAGGTGATAAGAATTGAGGAAGTGTATATGGTACTTTAAAATCATTGCTGCAGAAAAATTTTTAAAAATGTTGTCATTGGCATTATACCATCATCACAGGGTAGTTCTAAATATTTTTCCTTCATAGCATTTAGTTTTTATTTTTTTAATGATAAAGTATTGAAGTGTTTGGTTAACTTCCAGAAGGCTAATAATTGGCCTATTTTTTTGTTTCTTTGTTCTTTAGAGGGTTCTTAGTTTTGTGTGGGTCACAGATCTTCAGGGAAATATAGGAAAGCTGTGGAGCTTCTCCCCAGAAAAATGCAAGTGAGCTCATTCACACTAAAATGTGTAGGTGATTTCAGAGAGTCAGAAGTCTACAGAAGCCTCCTGAGGGTAGCAGCTCCCACTCTAATATTCCCAACCTATTGCCAAAATCACCTTTATAGAATTGTGTCTTTTCCCTTCTCTATTATTTTTGGTAATAGAGTTAACTGGACAATAAAAATACAGACAAAAATGAAAAATCAAAGAAACTATTAATAAGAGAACTGATACAAGTTATGTTGACCTTTTTTTGCATTAAACAATGTAAAAAGAACATAAAAATATCAGGATCACCCCCAAACTCTTTCTACAAAAGAGAAAGTAAAGGCTTCAGATACCAATGAAGAACTGGTTCCACAGATTATTCATTAAGGAGATTCCTCACTGGCCTCCCATAAGTATGGACATGCAAATTGTAGCTTTAGGTGTGCGGGCTACATCTAGCTACTAAAACTAACGTCTGTTTGATTCCACAATAATAATGAATTACACGTTTATCTTCACAGGTATAGAACGGAGACAAGATAGGATCAGACATTCTTCCACTTACCCAGGGACATCTACATAATTGATGCTTCCTTCACTCTCTTTTTCTCTTACAACATTCACCTTATCTTATGTAACTTGTAAATTTCCCTAGGTATCACAAGAATGTACACATTTTGTCTCAATATTCCTTCCTCCACTCTCCCCCACTTTCCATATGCCTTTAAATGCTGACACTTCCAAATTCCCTTTCAGAAAAACAGACACAGCTTTGTCTGCAATTTGTGTTTTTCCCAAGTGCATCCACATCCTCAACTTTGGCATAATAAACCTCTATTGATTGAGATTTTTGCCTCAGTCATTTAATTTGGGTCAACATTCCTCATTATATAGTCTCAGATATTGACTTAACTTTAGTAAAAGGTGAAAGATTTATACAATTTGGAAGAAACAGAGTATGAATTTACTATAATTGGTTTAACAGTGTCAATAACATAGTGTTTGAGAGCATAAATGCTTGAACTCCAGACTATCTGGTTTGAATCATACCATTTATTAGTAGTATGACAAAAGTACCTAACTCACAGGTAGTTGTTGGTCAGAGTAAATAAGCTAATGAAAGATGCTTAAAGTGATGCCAAGCACCATAATTGTGTGACCTTTGACAAATTATCTAACTTTTCTGACACCCAACTTCCTCATTTGTAAAATGAAAGTATTAATAATATCAATCTTTCAAGGTATTGTGGTGGTGCATAAAGCATGGAAAAAATGTTTGCTGAAAGGATAAATGAATGACCATTTATCCTCTACTTTCCGGTTACCTGACAAGTTCCTTAAAAACAGAAACCATGTGCTTTCTCAACTTTGTAACATCAGTGCCCCACCCCGACCCCCACCCGGAACTTCACAGTTGTTTAGTGAATGTTTGTTGAACAAACAAAGCGTACAATACTTACTTTAACCCTGACAAATTTAAGAGTAATATAATCTCTGAATTGATCATGAGTTAATGATATGATTGTTAAAGTTTCTGAGGTTCTATGAAAAATCCAAAGCAGCAAAGAAAAAAACACCATCATTTCTTTACGAATCTCTCTTTGCTCCTCCTAGCTTTTGCCTTCTGTGCCAAGACCTTAAATAGTCCATACCATCTTCTATTTCTTTTTTTCAATTATGGCTCTGCCTGCCCTATTCATTAGCCAGGAGACTTATGCACACAATTCCTTCATTTTTTCCTTTGTAGTTTTATTTTAATCTTTGTCTCCTTGTTGCCTAGATGAACAAAAGATCTCTATAAAGGGATTTGGAAAAAAGGGACTTTGTTCTAATGAACAATTTGCAAACCAGGGAGGGGCAGCCTTAGCTACAAATCAAAGGAGTACTCCAGAAAACAAAAGCAAAAGTTCAGGTTTTTGGTTGGTTGTTTGTTTTGTTTTTGTAGAGACAGAGTCTCACTTTATCGCCCTCAGTAGAGTGACCTGGTGTCACACAGCTCACAGCAACCTCCAATTCCCGGGCTCAAGCAATTCTCTTGCCTCAGCCTCCCGAGTAAGCTGAGACTACAGGCGCCTGCCACAACCCCCCAACCCACCACCTTCGGTATATGGGGCCGGCACCCTACTCGCTGAGCCACAGGTTTTATAGCAAAACTTCCTGCTTGGGTTCCCCATCAGGTCCGTTTATGCAAATGAAAGAGTCAAGCTTGCTTAGTTTTGATTGGTGAATGCAGCCCATCTCTGATTGGTTGAAATAGTAGAGTTCAGGAAGTTCCAAAGTGTGGATTTTCCGGGGACTCAGAGTACATGTTTGGTCTTTAGTTAGCAAATGGCTATTTGGCTCTATTTTAAATTGAGCCCCACTTAGCCACTCTATTCGTCATGAAGGATTGGCTCTTTTAAGTAAACATTTCTTTACAGCTAGCTACACTGCAATTTCAAGCATAAGGGTTTGGAGAGCCCATGAGTTTACCCAGTCCAGCATGGAGGTAGCATCCAGAGGAGGTTTCTGGGTGGAGGTGACGTCTAAGCTAAGACTTGTGAGATGAATAGGGGTTAGCCAGACAAAGGAGGAGCATGGACACAAATAGTGTTATCTAAGTAACTTTCTGGTTACTTTGCATGTACATGCAAAGGTTCAAAATGTTTGAGACAAGTTCTATTATTTTCAATTCCTAAGACAAAGCCACACTCGTTCAAGTTAGCATTGGCCTTTGGTGTTATCCTTGACATCCTTGGACTAATAAATGGAAAGAATAAGGGAAAGGGTAAAACTAAGAGGTGAGGAGAGCCTCAGTTTGCTTATCTGTAATGTGGGGAAAAGAGTAATATGGATTCTTGAAAAATTAACACATTGCATGTGATGGTTTGGAAGGGGATACATCTGCCTTGTGCCATGGTCTTGTCTAGAAAGGGGCTCAAGAAGTGTTATGCATGAAGCCAGGGACAATCTGACTCAGAACAAAGAACCAAGGAAGTGAAATCTCAAACCAATAGAGGGGAGTGACATGGAAGAATAGAAATAGAAGAAAGAGGAGGAGGATGTTTAGTAATTCTTCATTGTGGTAGTGAGGAAAGCTATCCCACAGATCATGGTCTTCTTGAGAAAGAACTGCTGTTCTTCACAGTGGTGTCTAAATTAGGAGTCAGTGAGCATATGAAGAGTGTATTCTGAACTGCCGGGCCCACTTCTAGGAGTTTCCATGCATTAGCTGTTGACTGGACAAGTGACTTAAACCTCAGTTTTTTCATCTTTAAAATAGGCATAATAACCAATTCTGACCTTTTTGCTTTCTGGTTACTAAGAAGATTGATATGAAGAAGGTCAAAGTCTCCCGTAAACTATACAGAGCTGTTATTATTAACCTGTTACTGTTGTTTCCCTTTGTGTTATGTGATCATTGGCACCACTGGGGACATTGAGCTTCTATGCTCCTTTCCCTGTTTAAAGCTCAGACATTAGAAACAGGAGAGCAGAAATTGCAAATCTGTGGGCCCTCTAAGCCCAGAATAGCCCATAGATAAGTTTTGTTTACCAAACAACATTCTCAAAGTATTGTTTTAATTTGCTAAAAATATGAACATTTCAGATGAAAATTTATATTCTTAACTTCTCTTAATATAAAAAAAAGTTTGCAACACTGAGCCTATATTTTGAACACCATAAATTGCTGGAATTGAGTAGTAGTGGTGCCTGAATGTCACCAGTTTTTTTTTAATTTATTTTTTATTTGTTTATTTTTATTAAATGATAGCTGTGTACATTAGTGCAATCAAGGGGTACAATGTGCTGTTTCATATACAATCTGAAATGTTTTCATCAAACTGTTTAACATAGCCTTCAGGGCATTTTCTTTGTTATTGTATGAAGACATTTGTATTCTGCATTTACTAAGTTTCGCTTGTACCCTTCTAAGATGCACCATAGGTGTGGCCCCACCCATTATCTTCCCTCCACCCCAACCTCCCCCCTCCCCTCCCCTTCATTGCCCCTTTCCCCATATTCTTGTGCTATAGTTGGGTTATAGCCTTCATATGAAACCTATAAATTAGCTTCATAGTAGGACTGAGTACATTGGATACTTTTTCTTCCATTCTTGAGATACTTTGCTAAGAAGAATATGTTCCAGCTCCATCCATGTAAACATGAAAGAGGTAA
>CAUYRH010008412.1:0-12890 GCA_963574655.1 Perodicticus potto
ATGAAAAAATGCTCACCATCCTTAATCATCAGAGAAATGCAAATCAAAACTACTTTGAGATATCACCTAACTCCAGTGAGATTACCCCACATAACAAAATCCCAAAACCAGAGATATTAGCATGGATGTGGAGAAAAGGGAACACTTCTACACTGCTGGTGGGAATGCACACTAATACGTTCCTTTTGGAAGGATGTCTGGAGAGTACTTAGAGATCTAAAAATTGACCTGCCATTTGACCCTATAATTCCTTTGCTAGGTATATGCCCAGAAGACCAAAAATCACATTATAATAAAGACATCTGTACCAGAATGTTCATTGCAGCCCAATTCATAATTGCTAAATCATGGAAGAAACCTAAGTGCCCATCCATTCATGAATGGATTAATAAATTGTGGTACATGTATACCATGGAATATTATGCAGCCTTAAAGAAAGATGGAGATGTTACCTCTTTCATGTTTACATGGATGGAGCTGGAACATATTCTTCTTAGTAAAGTATCTCAAGAATGGAAGAAAAAGTATCCAATGTACTGAGTCCTACTATGAAGCTAATTTATAGCTGTCGTATGAAGGGTATAACCCAACTATAACACAAGAATATGGGGAAAGGAGCAAGGGTAGGGAGGGGAGAGAGGAAGTTGGGGCAGAGGGAGGGTAATTGGTGGGGCCACACCTACAGTGCATCTTAGAAATGTACAGGTGAACCTTGCTAAATGCGGAATACAAATGTCTTCATATAATAGCAGAGAAATTGCCAGGAAGGCTATGTTAATCAGTTTGATGAAAATAGTTAAGATGGTATATGAAACTAGCATATTGTACCCCTTGATTGCACTATTGTACACAGCAATGATTTAATGATAAAGATAATAAAATAAAAAAAAAGAATAAACACTAAAATAATAGAAAGAGAATATGTGTCCAAAATTAATAAAGGTGAAAATAAAATAAAAATGAAAATAATTATTTCAATAACTTTTACAATACACAGCCCTTTTTTCAATAGAATTGATTAAAAATAAATAAGGAAATGAAACCATATTATATTATAAACAAAATGTAGTAAATATATATATGTTTATTTATATATTTATATATCTAAATTCAGTAATAAATATAACTTAAACCCACTACTAATAGACTTTTAATTTTTAATCTCAAATGTACATAGACAGAGGTCACTGAATATTAGATTGTGGATTCAGTTGAGATAGAAAAATAATTAGTCCTCTTACTAACCTCTGTTAAAGTTTTCATTTTCCCTGAGTCACATCCCCTGATGTGGGAGGGAATTCTTGGATTTAGGCTTAGTATGCCCACATCATTTCCTTAAGTGTTTCCTGTTCTCTTTGTATAAATCTTTGTTCCCAGGCTCTTCCCAACGTTTGGTACAATGCAACATTCTAATATTGCCAATCTAGTTAATTGTAAAGTAGTAAAACATCAGAAAGATATTGTTTCCTTAGATTTTTTCAGATTAGTGGTGAGATTGGGACTCATATCTCACACTTACTAGCTAGACAGGCTTCTTCTTTTTTTTTTTTTTTTTTTTCTGTGAACAGTAATTACAATTTAGCCAAGTTTTTTTCTTTCCTTTTTATTGTTGATACACATAATTTTGGTGTATACTTCTGATATAATATTCTAGAAAATTTTAAACATTGCAAATATTTTCCTAACTTGCTACATTAACTTCATCTTCCACAGAACACTACTCCTCAATTTTGTTATTGTAAATTCCTGTAGCCTTTATGTTACAATTTTTGACTCTTATTTCTCGTTTAATTAGTTACTCCAAAAAAAGTTTATAAAAATGTACTTTGACTTCATTTTTTTAAGTAACCTAGTAGTACTTCTTTTAACACCTTTAAGTATGTCAGCTGTAGGACTTTTGTAGATGCTGTGTATCATGATAAAGAAGTTTATTTCCATTCCTAAATTGCCAAGAAGTTAATTTTTTAATGAATAAATTTTTCAATTGTCTCAACTGCCATCTATTATTTGGATCATGTGGTTTTTGTTCATTGATCTGGTAATAGGAACATTGTATCCATTTATTTTCAAATATTGAATCATCTTTGCCTTTCTGGGTAATTGCTGGATCTAATAACATAAATGTATTCACAGTTTTTGCATCTATAGTAAAGAGGTGGTATTGTTCTGTAGTTTTTATCAGTTATGATGGCATTTTCTGGTTTGGGCATCTCAGTAATGTTGGCATCAGAAAAGAAATTGAGTTGTGCTTATTCTTTAATTTTCTGAGAAATTCTACTATAATTTCTTCCTCAAATGTTTGATACAATTTGCAAGCAAAATTTTCTTGTCTTGTAATTTTCATAAGAAGATGCTTAATTACAATTTAATTGATTTTAAAGATAGAGGAATATTGAGAATGACTAGTGTGTGTGTGAGAGAGAGAGAGAGAGAGAGATATTTAGTAATATTCTTTTTCAAGGCATTCAAGTTCTTCCTATTCTAAGTTGTTTAATTATCCACAGTATTTCTTTTTTTAAAATCAAAATGAAATATTTTATTTATCTTGTATTCTTTTTTTTTGCCATATTGCAGCCCTTTATTAATTTTATAAAGAGTGGTTTAAAATCTCTTCAGAGAACAAAATGTTTAGTTAGCCTTAATGATGTTATATTTTTGTATTTGTTGTTAAGTCGTTTGTACATAGACAATACATACAGTTATGCCATTATGTGTTTCGATGTGTTGATTATTTGTACAAATTGGAGTTCTTACATGCTACTAATCAACATAGCTTTCACCTCATTTACCCAATAACAGCGTTAAGACATTTGTGTTCTACACCTGATAGATCCAACTTGTACTTGCATTATGCTCCATAGGTGTGGTCCGCCTACTAACCCTCCCTCTATCAACCCACCCTCCTCCCTTCCCCCTCCCTCTCCCCTTCCTTTTTTTCATCCTAGGCTATAGTTGTGTTTCATTTTTCATATGAAAGTGTGAGTGATTATAAATTGGTTTCACAGTAGTGCTGAGTACCTTGGATATATTTTTTCCATTCCTGAGATACTTTGCTAAGAAGAATATTTTCCAGCTCCATCCATGTAAACACAAAAGAGGTAAAGTCTCCATTTTTTTAATGCTTATTATCTTATAATACTTTCATTACACATTTATTAGCAATATGTTTTATAATAATATCCTTCTTTCCTTAGTGATGCTGATATTTCTTTCAACTCCCTCTTTTGGATGATCTGGAAAAGGTTTGTCGATATTACCAAATTATCAAACTTTTCAAAGAACCATTTTTAATCATGTTTATTTTATTGCTTTCTTCTTTAAACTTGGTTGACTTTAAACCTTAATTTTATTATTTTGTTTCTTTTGTTGTGCTGGTTTTCATTTGCTCATTACTTTCTAACTTCTTTTAAATATTATTCTTTTCTTATCTTTCTTTTCCAACCTAGCCCTTAGTCACTTACCCTATTTCTAGTTTCTTAGGATGAAAGCTTAAATAATTGATTTTAGGCATTTCTTATATTGCAATATGATTGATGTTCTAAATTTCCCTGTAAACTCTGTGTTAACTGCACTCCACAAATTTTGATATGTTGCATGTTTCTTTTAAATTTAGTTTAAAACACTAATTTAACTTAAAACTTCTTTTTCACTTATATATTATTTCAAGCATGTTTAATTTCCAAATGTTTTGTGACTTTTATAGATATCTTCCTGTTATTGATTTCATAAACTCTACAGGATAAAAATATTCTTTGTATAATTTCAATTATCATACACTTATCTGTTATGTTATCTAAAATACGACTTACCTTGACAAGTGTTCCACATGCTCTTGAAAGTAATGTGTATTCTGCCATTGATGAGAGGTAGTTTTAAGGTGGTTGACAATATCGGTCAGGTATTATTTTCTCTTACTTATTTTGTTTGTTTGTTTTCTATTAATTACTGTGCAACAGGTATAATTTTGAATTATGTTATTTTTCTTTACATATCTATCATTTTCTTCTTCATTAATTTTAAGTTCTTTTGTTCGATCCATATACATTTGATATTATTATGCCTTCTTAAAGAATGAATCATTTTTGTTTTTATGTGATTTGCAATAGTCATTGGCAATTTTCCTTATTCTGAATCTACTTTGTCTAATATTACTATATTCACTCCTACTTTATTTTCATTACTTTCATTTTTTTAAAAAAATTTTCCATGCAATTATATTTAAAGGGTGTTTCTTGTAGAGCTGGGTTTTGTTTGTTTCTTCTTGGTTTATTCCCATCTGCCCATCTGTCTTTTGAATTGATGAGTTTATTCTATTTACATTTAATGTAATTATTGATAGTGTTTAAATTTAATTTACATGTTTATTATTAGGGTTCTGTTTATTCTTTGTGTGGTTGTTGCTGGTGGTGATGTTTGTGGTGTTGGTATTATTACTCTCTTCCCTCTGTTAAGCCTTTTCATGGAATATTTGATGTATTTATATATCCACATAATATATTTTTGTTTTCAACTATATATCTTTGTAAATTTGATTGGAATTGATCTAGTAATTATATAAATATCCTTTTTTCATAATCTATATAGAATTAATATCTTATTACTACACCTAAAACGCTGATACTTTATCTCCACATAAGTACCCTTATTTACAACCATCCTCCCTTTGTAGAATGGTTAGCCTATATATTGTATCATATACTTTCAAAATCCACTTAGAGAATTTTATAATTTTTGCTTTTAACATTCATACATATTTTTAAGAACTTATGGGGAAAAATACACTGTATTAACCAAGTTATTTACCATTTCATTTGCTCCTTTCTCAACTCCAAAGTGAGAGAAAGAGAGATTACTCCCACACTTCAGATGACAGTCATTTTCCCTGGTTCCCACAATAAGATAGTAGGATCTTTTTCTCAGTGTTTTAGGCACCTGTGAGTCCACAGATGTCACCATCTTTTCTGTCACTGCCCACCACCACCATGGGAACGCAGCTTCATGACTGGAACTTCCCTGGGGGCAGATCTGAAAGAATAATAGAGAAAGTTGAAAATGAGAATTTCCTCACGTAGTTTTCATGCCATGATTTCCGAAGAGTTTTCTTTTAGTCTTGCTGTTCTGTGCCTTATTATCTGGATTCAGACTGATCTAGAGCCTATGCCAGAGATGAGGGAAAAAGTAAAAGTAAAAACTCATCCACTGTGGATTTTTCCTTCAGTTTTTTTTTTGTTTGTTTTTGTGGAGACAGAGTCTCACTTTGTCACCCTCGGTAGAGTGCTGTGGCATCACACAGCTCACAGCAACCTCCAACTCCTGGGCTTAGGTGATTCTCTTGCCTCACCCTCCCAAGTAGCTGGGACTACAGGCGCCCGCCACAACGCCCGGCTATTTTTCTGTTGCAGTTTGGCCAAAGCTGGGTTTGAACCCGCCACCCTCGGTATATGGGGCCGTCGCTCTACTGGATGAGCCACAAGCGCTGCCCTCTTCCTTCAGTTTTGAATCTCCTCCCCAGTCTACCAGTTAATAAATTAATTTTCAATCTCTAGATTGTTGTTTATGTAGTCATCCCAGTAAATTTAATTTTATTCAGTGGAGGACATAGAGTAATGTGTCTAATCTTACCTGCCAATTCTGGGAGCTCTACCATGTATTTTAACATAGTAACTAACTTTGACTCCTATTGTTTTGAAATTTTAGCCTATAGGACTTTGAAGGTGGGAGACTGTTTAAGGAGCAATAATATTAATACAAGTTAGAGGTCATCATAGTGCAATGAACATGAGGAGTGGAGGTTGGATTCTGGATCTATGTTGAGGATAAATCATTAGTGTTTCCTAAAATTGTAATAATTTATGTGAGGAAAAGCTTTAAAAAGTGTGATAAGCTTCACCTTTGCTCTGATGATGGTAGCAGACCAACAGATAGAAACAAAAAAACTGAAAGATAAAAAAACCTTGAAAGATATGTACAAATTCAGAGGAAGTATGATGCATCTATGTAATGGAATTCTATTAATACATACACAGGTATTTCTGATGATGACAAGAGGGAGAAATTTCATCACTATCTATTCTTTTACTATTTTTGATCCACATGTATATATTACTTGTAAAGTAAACCATTTTAAAAATAATGTCAAAGTCTTATCTCAGAATTTAATCAACAGATATTCATTAAAAACTTGCTATGTCTTGTTTTAAACACGAAGGTATATAAAGTCAAATAAGATATCTTTAATATATCACTCAATTCCTTTCATTAAGGTTTTTTTATGAGCAAAATCTGTACTAGATTGTAAGATAAAGAAAATTATTTAACTTCATATATATTTAAAAAGGTTTCAAACTGATGTCAATTGATAAGTGCCCATAAGCATCTAATTCTAGTTTTATTTATAATTAAACTTGCTTTTCATGTACTTGAAATCTTCTCCATTTAATTTTTTCATAATTTTGCACATTTATTATACTAGCAATGAAAAATTGAAAGAAATTCACTGCAACTCAGCTCTCCTAACAGACCTTTTCGTATATTAAACTGTGTTAGTCTCCTTTCATTGCTTGACCATAATAATGAATAATTTTCCTTTTCACTGTGATGGTCTTCACACAATAGTTCTACATTATATCAAATGGATTTTCAATTAGCTATTGTCATTACAATCTTAATTATAAAAGCTCATTAATTTGGTATGCCATAATTCACCATTTCCTCTACTCAGATTTTAGATCATTTAACACATTTGATATTAAAATTAAGATTAAAAAGAACATCTCAGTGCACAAAACTGCATTTTCAGTTGATATAATACCTCAGTATTAATTACCAGAATTAAATTATCAAGTGAAGATAAGTGGATATTTGTAGTTCCTGATAATTCTTCATACGCTGCTTTTCAAAATTATCTTCCTGGCAATAATTACGTTAGAATGATAAAATTATTTGTGATTTAATTTAAATAACAGATTTCCACTTATTTTGTTACAATTGAGAAATTTGATAATCTCTCCCCTATTTAATTCTACTTCAGGCAAGTTATAATTGTTCTTAATTACTTCTGTACAGAATCTCTTCACCCACAGTCGTTTTTGACCAAATAATGATGAATGGGAAGTGTATAGGTACTGTTAAACATTATAGTTAAATAAAATTTTTTACAAAGCATTGTCAAAAGAAATGTAAGTGTGTGAGGTGAATTTGGCCTAGATTTAAAACTAAAGGAGCTGTTTCCTTCCAGGCCAGAGATTGGCTTGGGCATGCAGTATTGTACTTGAAGTAAAGGTTCTTTACTGCTTTGTATTAGAAAGAGTTTTGGGAAGCATCTTCTTGGAATGGGAACATTCTACTCACCACTCTAAAGTTGTTACACAAGGGCAACCAACCACATGCATCCAGGCTTTTGTTTTTGACATTAGTGTAAGAACTTAGGTGGCACCTGTGGCTCAAGGAGTAGGGCGCTGGCCCCATATACCAAGGGTGGTGGGTTCAAGCCCTGCCCCAGCCAACACCGGAAAAAAAAAAAAATTAGAGTGCAAACTTAAAGAAACAAGTCCAAAAAATCAGAAGGTTATGTTGTTAATTGGGGCAGAGAACTTCTTTTTTCCAGTTAATTGCACACACACACAGCTCTAACATTTATAAATATGAAACCAAACAAAATTACTTTAAAAACAAAAGAATCCGTCAGAACAAGTCTAAATAGTCTCTAGTGTAAGGAAAAATATTAATACATGGAAATAAACACCACCAAAAAAGAAAAAAGGTAAATAAACAAAATACAGACTCACAAGGATTATGTCAATCTATTTTACCACCAGAAAGGTATAATTATGTGAGTTCTGCCATAATCGTACATCTGTTAAATATTGAACATTTCAATCCATTTAAAAAATATGTTAAAATTACTAATTGATACCACTACAAATTTAGACTGCAATTCTGAGAATCTAGATTAATTTCTGAATATTTACCCTATAATCCATTGTATGTTGTATACACGTATTTTTACAGGTAATAGTCTTATATTCCTGGTACAATTTAATAACCATATGTTTTTTTCTTTTGTGTGTAAATGAATTTTATTTGATACTATTATCTTAGAAAATCTTCTAAACTATAATCATGACCAACAGGAAGCACTGATCAATAATATATTTTTTTCTATGCCATATCATTAGGCTTATACTTGCCTTGAAAGTAGATTTAGAAGTGTTCATAATTTATTTAGTTGTTGGTAAGTATTTGTTGAGCATCTGCTTGGTACCAAGCAAATGCTATACAATTTAGTATGCAACAGAGAATAAAATAGAACTCATGACCAAAATCCTAAGGACAAGAGAAACTCGTTAAGATGAGTTCAACATTCAGCCCACCTTGTGTTTTCTTGGAGCATTTGTTCATCATTGCCCAGGAGCAGAGCTGGCTGCGCCAGAAACAAGGAAAGGGTGATCAGGTAAGGAGCAGAGCTTTTGGCAAAGGAATAGGGCTTCAGAAATACAAGTGAAAGCCTAAGGCTCTGGAACTAGCCAAGAACACAAGTGCTATAATTTCCAAAAAAGAATCCCAGAAAAACAGGCTTTAAACATGGTTTTCCCCTTCAGAGTTGCCAAATTCCTGAGTTGCACAGGAGAGGTCAAGAACCCACATAGACATAGTTTCTGATTTTATCTTCTTTATGCCTCATCTGATGTGCTTTTATTCTTTATAACTATTTGTATAACTCAGGAATAAAATATCTTTGCATTTTATATTTGAAATAATTCATTGGTGAATTTAATAAATCCGGCTAATATTGATTTTGACTACAGATAATCCATAGTGAGTGAAAATGTTCACAGTAAATATGTGGTAAATCCCTAGTGAAGATGATACTAGATTGAGGTTTTAAAAACAAACAAGACAAAACTGATTTATGTATAAAACATCTCCTTTACCAGCTGAGATCAATCCAACGAACTTCAATATTCCATAGCAGGCAATCTTCAGTGAACCAGTGGACTTTCCAACTGCAATGACAAAGTGTGGAAAGAGAAGGGTCCCTAGCTGGTTGAAGAAGTGGTTTGTTCCAGATAGTTCATTAAAAAAAGAAATATCAGAAAGCAAACAAGAAGTTATGCAGAATGTAGCTATAAAGCAGAGTAGAGAATTTGACATACTCTCAATGATGAAAATACAAAATTTTGAGTTCTGGAGCCTGCCAGGAGGATGACGCTTAGTAAAGACCTCGATCTCATAACTGGGATAACTGGTAGGCTATTGATCAGAAGTGGAAATGAACCAGACATACCAATGAGCTTTTCAAACACTGAAACTTACCCTCGAATTACCTCATCCCCTCAATGGACGGAGATGAACTGCTGTACTTGAGCTGACCACCTAAGGCTGGGGTGAATTTTCTCTTGAGGAATAGAACATCACATAGAATATTCTAATTGTTCATAGATAATTTCTGGCATTACATGTGCAAATATCTCTCAGTTCTTTCTGTGCTAATTTGCGATAAGATTCCAGGAATTAGTTACTATATCTATCTATCTATCTATCTAACCAAATAAATATAAAAAGTGCTACATTTTATTCTGTATAAGTGATTAGTCTTTTAAAAATGAGTGATAGGATAGTGAAAATTTTAAAAATAGAAAAATCCAAGAAAGTTGATCTTAGTTATTTTAAATAAAATCTAAGAGTACAGCAATTTTAATGCCTCAGATTAAAGTGATGTGGTCATTTCAAGGTTTCATTTTATTTATTACATTTTATTATTTTTTAATTATTATTATTATTTTTTGAGATAGAGTCTCATTCTGTCACCCTGGGTAGAGTGCCATAGTATCACAGTTCATAGCAACCTCAAACTCTTGGGCTTGAGCAATCCTCTTGCCTCAGACTCCCCAGTAGCTGGGACTATAGGTCCCTGCCATGACAGCCAGCTTGTTTTTTTCTATTTTTAGTAGAGATAGGGTCTCCTTCTTACTCAGGTTGGTCTTGAACTGCTGAGATCAAGCAGTCCACCCACCTTGGCCTACCAGAGTGCTAGAATTATAGGCATGAGCCACCTCATGCAGTGGTTCCCCCCAAAGTTTAACAAGGTCTGAAGTAATAACAAGAAACGAGAATGATAAAAGACTCATATGTGTCTAAGAGAGATCATTTTGGTATCTTTGAACACTATGAAAGGTTAGAAGAGCCAAAGTTTTCCAAATTGGGGAAAAAAAAACAAAATACAAGCAACCAAAAGATTACATAATAGTGAATGAGATCTTGCAGATAGCTATAACATTAGGTAAATGCTAAAAAGACACTTACACAAGGCCTTTAAAATTCTGAAATTCTCTAGTCAGATAAGCTATGATTCTAATTCCAGGGCCACATACCCATAGTTATATGTCTCAATGATGCATAAATCTTGTTTCCGAATAAATCTTTACTTTAAGAAAATTACTTAAAGATGTAATCCAGTAAAATCCAAGGAAGAAAAATGCACAGCTACTAAAAAATGAGGAACCTTTCTGAACGTTAAGGTGAAAAAATAAAAACTATGTACAGGACTAGAAAACAATCAGTTGAAATGAAATCAGAATATCAGTAGATTCCGAGAGGAGTAACATTAAAAAGAGCAATGAAAGTCAAAGAAATGAATAAAAGGACTCAGGAGTGAATGATATTAGTAATGTGATGAGAAAAGTATTTGAGTCCTCTATTTACAAGCAAAGCAATTTGTTTTTTTTGTTTGTTTGTTTGTTTTAATTTCAGATTAATAGGAGGGTACAAACAATGAGGTTACAGTGTTTGGGTTTATTAGGTAAGGTCCCTGTTTAGTTGTGCCCCTCACTCAGAAAGTGTGCCATGTACCCTTACATTGTGCCCATTAGGTGAGAGCACACCAATCTCCCACTCTCTCCTCCCCAAACTTGAATTAAAGTGAGTTTTTCTCTTGGGTGGGCTTGTATTATTTCATCTACTGGCTTCATTGGGAGAACAAATCCAGTCATTCTTTATAAGATGATATTTGCTGTTTCTCTTAATGTTGATCACTGATTGTCAAGAAATGTGTAATCATTGCAATTGTTATTATGCTTAACCTTGCACTTCTCATTATGCTTAACCTTGTACTTATTTGCTTGCCATGTGACTATGACTGAGATAAGTAAATCATCATGAGCTGTAAATTGTATATGTGTAGGAAACACAAAACAGGGACATCTCAGGAGATGCGCAGGGAACCGGATGTCCAAGGCAGTAACAAAAGTTGCTGACCTGTGACATTCCATGTATGATGAGTAATAAGGTATGTGGGTTACAGCAGCAACAGTTGCAACCATATGCACAGCAAATTAATCACTTTGGTAGGAAGAAATAGCTAAGGCAGATACCAGTCAGACCAATAAGCAGCAGGTGTCAAAGCACGTGTCTCCCATACTAGATACATCAACCCAGAGTAAAACAGTCACTTCTGCATATCTTGCACGTCCTGCTACACAGTGTAACATGTATTGTAACTTTTTCTCTTATGCTTCTTTGTTTGATGGTTGGAAACTGGAGTCAGGGCTGCCCTTTGATAGTGCCTGGCTCCCCAAGGATCCCTCAGCTATGGTACTTCTGAGCAGATGCATCTTCACTCTGGGTTGTTCCCAAGAATGCAGAGTCTCTGCCTTGCATCAGACTTCGGATTAGTATTGAATATATTGGATGCTTGCTTTTCCCTTCTTGTGATATTTTACTGAAGATAATGTTCTCCAACTCTGTCCACGTTAATACAAAAAGTCATGATTTCAGTTAAAATGAAATAAAAAATAATAAATGTAAGGCCTGCATCTTTTCCTTATGGCTGACTAGTATTCCATGGCCTACACATACCATACTTTATTAATCCATTTATGGATTGTTGGGTGCTTGGGTTGATTCCATATGTGGGTGATTTTAAATTGAGCTGCAATAAACAATCTAGTTCAAACCTCCTTATGAACAAATGAATTTTTTTCTACTCAGAAGATTGTGGGATTTTGGAATCAAATGGAAGTATTACCGGAATTTCTTCTTCAGTAGGTCTCGCGGATTCAAAGAATGAATCCACAGACCACAGATCAGTGGTAAGACCGTTATGGCGGGAGAAAGCACCACCCGTCCAAATCAGAAGTTTCTGATTGGAGTCTTTATTAGCTGAGGCCAGTGTCTGTCCCCGCACTGGCTCAGAAAAGACGGTGGAAGAGCAGCCCCCACTAGCTCAGGGTCAGCGTTCTTACAGGGTTAGGGCTGGCTGGGCTGATGCAAGAAAGCTGCCAGATTTTACAACCAGCCTTCACAGAAGCAAACTTAGCATTTGCAGTTAGCAGATAAGCAAACAATTTAAAAAAAACAAGTTTAGCAAGTTCTTCGCCTGTTTCTCCACTCTTCCTCCCTAGTCCTGGGTCTGAGGGGGTGGTGGCGCCGTGGTGGCCATCTCAAGACAACATTTATTTTACAGAAAGGCCAAAAACAGAAAAATAAATAAATAAATAAATAAATAAATAAATAATACAGAGAAAGCCCCAGAGCTGTTGGCAAAGGGGGGGGGAGGGGAAGGGAACAAGTGAAAAAAATCTCCCCTGAGGTCCTAGTGATGCCGGAATTTCAGGTTCTTGGTCTCGGTGATTTGAAGAATAAACCCGCGGACCACAGATCAGTGGTAAGACAGAATTTATTTACAGAAAAGAACACAAAAAACACTAAAGCTCCTGAGAGAGAAAGAGAGAGAGAGAGAGGGAGAGAGAGAGAGAACTCAAGTGGGGAGAGAAGAGCTCTCTCCCTTTCTCTCCTGGTCTTTCCCCGTCTCTCTCCTTAGGCTTTTAGTCTCGGGGTATATATAGGCGCTTGGGTTCCTTGGTCAGGAAATGAATAAACACAGTCCCTTC
>CAUYRH010008414.1:0-24914 GCA_963574655.1 Perodicticus potto
GCCTCACGCTGTCTCCCTGTGTCCCCAAGGGGAAGTTCCTGGGTAGATCCCACCTGCCAGAGATGCCTGAAGTCCTCTCTCCCCAGTCTCACCGTGCCCAGCCGCAAGAAAGCTGTTACTCGGCTGCCATCTTGCTCCGCCTCCCTGGTAAATAATCTTAAAGGTCATGGGCCTAGAAAGTTATGATGACCCTAAACATTGTTTAAGTGGAGAAACAAAGGAATACAATTAAATGGGTGTTTGTTTGTTTGTTTGTTTTTTATTAAATCATAGCTGTGTACATTAATGTAATCATGGGGTACAATGTTTTGGTTTTATATACAATTTGAAATATTTGCATCAAACTGGTTAACATAGCTTTCATGGCACTTTCTTAGTTATTGTGTTCAGACATTTATATTCTACATTTAGTAAGTTTCACCTGTACCGTTCTAAGATGCACGGTAGGTGTAGACCCACCAATTACCCTCCCTCCACCCATCCTCCAACCTCCCCTCCCTTGCCCCTTTCCCCATATTCTTGTGCTGTAATTGGGTTATAGCTGAAAGCTATAACTTAGTTTCATAGTAGGGCTGAGTACATTGGATACTTTTTCTTCCATTCTTGAGATACTTTGCTAAGAAGGATATTTTCCAGCTCCATCCATGTAAACATGAAAGAGGTAAAGTCTCCATCTTTCTTTAAGGCTGCATAATATTCCATGATGTACATATACCACAATTTGTTAATCCATTCATGGGTCGATGGGCACTTGGGCTTTTCCCATGACTTAGCAATTATGAATTGGGCTGCAATAAACATTCTGATACAGATATCTTTGTTATAATGTGGTTTTTGGTTTCTGGATATATACCTAGTAGAGGAATTATAGAGTTGAATAGCAGGTCTATTTTTAGAATTCTAAGTATTCTCCAAACATCTTTCCAAAAGGGCTGTATTAGTTTGCATTCCCACTAGCAGTGTAGAAGTGTTTCCTTTTCTCCACATCCACGCCAACATCTCTGGATTTGGGATGTTGTGATGTGGGCTAATCTTACTGGAGTTAGATGATATCTCAAAGTAGTTTTGATTTGCATTTCTCTGATGATTAAGGACATGAAACTATAAAAATACTAGAAGAAAATTCAGGGAAAACTCTTGAAGGAATCAGCCTGGGTGAATACTTTATGAGGAGGACTCCCTGGGCAATTGAAGCAGCATCAAAAATACACTCCTGGGGCCTGTTCAAACTAAAAAGCTTCTGCACAGCCAAGAACACAGTAAGTAAAGCAAGCAGACAGTCCTCAGAATGGGAGAAGATATTTGCATGTTATGTCTCTAACAAAGGTTTAATAACCAGAATACACAGAGAACTCAAATGTATTAGCAAGAAAAGAACAAGTGATCCCATCTCAGGGTGGGCAAGGGACCTGAAGAGAAACTTCTCTGAAGAAGGCAGGCACATGGCCTACAGACACATTTTTAATTCTTTTTTTTGAGATTGGGAAGGGGGTCTCAAAATGGCCTTCAATGTCCAGGCTCAAGTGAACCTCTCACCTCAACCTTCCTAGTGGCTGATACTACATACACACACCACCGTGCCCTCATTTAAGGTGTCTTTAATAGAGTTTAATTTGCAAGTTTTGAACAAAAACATAAAAGGATAGAAGACTCCAATGACGGAATTGTAGATACAAGCCTACTTAGGTTAGTTTAAACAGTGTTATTTAGAATAGAGAGGATCAGGCATTAATGATCCTTCTTTGGAAGTTCTGGCATACGACGTTATAGAATAACAATTGTGGTTATCATTTGTTATTAAATTGAAGCTTGTATGTGAAAATGAAAGGTTTCTGATCTAATTGAGAGTCCTCTCCAAATCCAAAACCAGAATATCAAACTTCTCATTCATTACCTCTCAGTCTTGCAATTAGGGGTCTTCATGTTTCTCTCTAGTTCTCAGATCTTTTCCTCTGCTATCGACCTCAGCATTAACCCCTGTGGAACACAAGGCCTGACTTGATTTTAAACAGAGACAGAACTCTTAGAATGAGCAAAAATGTAAAAAACAGATCATTCATTTCTCTTTTTTTTGCAGTTTTTGGCCGGGGCTGGGTTTGAACCTGCCACCTCCGGCATATGGGGCCAGCGCCCTACTCACTGAGCCACAGGCGCTGCCCCCAGATCATTCATTTTTCTGCTGTGTGTATTAGCATGAGCTTGCATGTTCCCTGATATAGAATTAGTATCTTTCATCAACAATGATGATTGATTCACACACGTTCACAGATTCCAATCATAAAAATGCAACTTTTTGATATAAAAATTGTCGACCTAATACTTTCTCCCCTCCAAAAAATAAAAACTAAGGAGAGAGGAGGTGGAAAGCTAATAATACTCATGTGATGTGCAAGTCATTGTCCTACCATAATGTAGTGCATAATGCAGTAGAATGTAGTCACTAAATGGTAGACACTCTCTTAAATACAGTGTCAAAGTCTAGACACTGAAAGATGCTTGTAGGGAGAAAGAATCTGAGCAAGTTCAGATCCAATACTTAGGTCCTTCTCAGCTTGATCCACAGAGTGGCACAGACTCTCATGTACTGAAAAGCATCACAAAGTAATTAATGCTCACTGGTTATTTCCCTAGAATTGGGAAATAATCTGTTCCTAGACATAGTCTTATGGTTTTCAAAAGTTAAATTGTTTCCTAAAGCCATCTGTTCTAAATGGAAGAATATCTGCTTTCTCACACAAAGACAAAAGTGAAGATAAACTGGATGTAAAAGACTATAAAGTAAATTCTAATAGGAGCTCTGCAAAAAAAATCACTATGAGGAAACTCAGTGTAGGCATTAAAAGGCCTACATGTTGAATCTTCATGAGATGTCAGATTATGCATGTATAAAAATAAATTTTTAAAAATTATCTATTTATCTCCGCCACTCTTATAAGCAATAAACAAAAAAACAATTCTCATTGCAGGTGGGTTTTGGTGTTTTCTACACAAAGGCTACCTTACCACAGTTACCACAATTACGCAGTTTTCTTTAGAAGGCTACTTTCAAGGGACATGATTCAAATAGCCTAATACAGAAAATAGTGTCAAGGCAGGGAGACAAAAACAGCAACATGGAGCGCAATAGGACACCAAGTCCAATATCAGCAGTCACAGTTCTAAATAATGGAATTTGTAAATCAATTAAAAGCAGCATTCTTGGATAGCAGACACTCATTCAGTTTACCAAACATAATCAAATTGCATTTCCAGGGGGAATTAACATCACGACATATTTGGTCATTACTGCAAATGTAATTTCCAACAAGATAAACAAAATAATCCCAGGCTTCCCTAGCTGTCACTGAGAGAAACGGCTCAGAAGTGACTGTTGCTCTGCAGGCAGAACATCTGGCCATTGGCTGGGCAAGGTGCTTGCTATCTGTGCTCTCATTCCTTCATTGGTAAAATGTTCATAAGGTCATGTGCCTAGCTCAGGGGTAACTGTGATTATTGAATAAGATGATGCATACAGAGCATGCAGCACAATGCCTGGCATAAGGCATACATTCAATAGATTTTTTTATTTCATTTTTTTTAAGAAACAGGGTCTCATTTGGTCCCTTAGGCAGGAGTGTGCTGCAGTCTCAAAATCCTGGGTTCAAGCAATCCTCCTGCCTCAGCCTCCTGAATAGCGAGGATGAATGTCACCATGGCTATTTTTTAAATTTTTTTCTAGAGATTGGGTCTCACTATGTTGCCCAGGCTGGTCTTTTAACTCTTGGCCTCAAGCAATCCTACCTCAGATGCTCCAAATGCTAGGACTATAGGCATGAGTTGAACTTTTAATAATTGTTACCATTTTAAGAACTAGGTTCAAAAATTTTATAATCAGGTGGTGCCTGTGGCTCAGTGAGTAGGGCACCAGCCCCAAATACTGGAGGTGGCAGGTTCAAACCCAGCCCAGGCCAAAAACTGCAAAAAAAAAAAAAAAAAACCTGCATAATCACATAACAGTTGGAAAGGGTAGAGTTACTGCTCAGATTTCCAGAGGAAGTTTTTGTTTTTAAAGTAGGATAAAAAGCACAAGTAGAAAGCATAGTCCAGCCTGTAGTAGAGTCCTACAAAACCCAGAAAGTCACTTCCCAACCTTCAAGGATGTTACTTACAAAAGAGGGGGCTCCAAGGTTTCCCTGTTCTTTCTTTCTTAGTCCAGGCCTTTGGGGCTGTCCATATTTTCCTTTACATGTTGGAGGGAATACACAATTTTGAATCATTCACAGCTCTGTTCATGTTAGGTTCTGACATACTTATTCAGGCTTGTCTAGCAAACGGGAAAAGCTATTGATTTTAAGGAGGGACTTAGTTAGATACCTCCTATGAAAGAACTTCAAAGAAAAGAAGGAATTCAGCAATTAATATTGACCCACTAATAATTTTTCATCTCTTTGGTGGGGAGACAAAAAAATGTAAGTAAAATCCGTAATTTAGTGAGGATAAGGAAAAGGAACAATATTGAGTGTAACACAACACCAAGGCCAAGTCTGGCAGTCACAGCCCCAAGAGTGTTATTTGTAAATCAATTACAAGCTGCATTCACAGAAATCAGATGCTCATCCAGGGCCTGGTTTCCTCAAAGTTCCAAATGACGCTGAGGAACAATCAGCACCATAGTACTTTGTTTCCATGCATTAATTCAAATGATATTTCTTGAGCACCTTTTCTGTGCCAGAAAATTTACTAGGCATTGGGGAATCGATAGTAAACAAAACTGTCTTATTAAAAGAAATCCTCCTGGAATTTATAGTCACATCTATTTGGGAAGGCAGCCAAGGCATTCTCTCCAGATCTGCCCAGAACAAAGAGGTGTCAAGGACTTGAAAGTGCAGGATCTTCACAAGCCTGGAAGGCCAGACTCTCCTTATCCAAGACACACACTCCTTGGCCTTGTGATTATCCTCATATAATGACTGGGCCCTGAAAAATCAGAGCAAGATCTTGACTAGAACTGAATACCCATCCTATAGAAATTCATCAACAAAGGCCAGGGGTTAGTAAGTCACTGGGAGATGGTATCATAAGCAGATATTTATATAAAGATATAACTGATAGCTAGTTCTGTGTAAGAAGGCATTTTTTGCTGAATTTTTCCAATCTGACTTGTGAGAAAGAACTAATCAAATCATTCTTTTCTCAGTAACAATTTGATTTCCTCTTTGTAAATAAAAGTGTCTAAGTATGGATTTAGATTAGAGTCTAAATCCAACACAGAGAGGATGAATATTATTATAATGATCTGACCAGTTACTATTAAGAGTCAAGGTAAAGTCTTTTTAAGCTCTAAAATCATATGATTTGGGTAGGAAATTACACCATTCAATTAATGGACATTGTGAAAAATCCTTTATACACAGAATTTCTTATAAAGGTAGTCTTGTTTGTAGCTTTACAGATTTCTTTACGGAAAAAGGAAGAAAAGGAACTTGTTTCTGCTAAAATAGGTGGTAAAATGGAGAATCGGGACTCAAACACAGGTCTATTGTACTTGAAGGCCATTACTTTCAAATGAGTTCTGAGCCTTCAAAAATAAGTTGGTATGTTACCATATTAAATACTTGCATTTAACCCTCACCAGGAAATCGACTGGACATAATACGAATCAGGGACGGGAAAGATACACCAATGGAGAAAAGAAATACGCCCTGCTTATGGTTTCTAGTATCTTTTTGGTTTTAATGGGGAGTCTGCATTTATGGTTTATCCATAAAGTTTGTACTTTATCTGTAAAGGCTGAGAATGACAGAAGTGGAAAGAACGAACATCTCTGGCTAACGTGAGTGCACGCAGGACTGAGGTGCTGCTCCCAGGGCTGGACAGCCATGCTGGGCCTTAATGACTGGTCGGTACTCAAGCCATAACAGTTGTCACAAATTTTAATACCATTCCTAGTTGCATGCTGTCAACTCTTAATTTTATATTTCTTGCCCTGACTCCTCCCAAATTTCAGACTCACGTCCAGTACTTTCTTTGTTACTTCCACTCAGAGTTCTACTAGGCATTTTGAAATGAATGTGCCAGTAACTGATCCTATTCTGATTTCATCTTCCTATCAGAGCATGGTACCTCACTCCCATAGGATGACTCCATCCTTAAGTTCTCAGGATTTATCCTTGACTTACTTCAGTCTATAACTTATTTCTGACATCCAATTCACTGAGAACTTACTCAGCTCTGCCTTCCAAACACATCGTGCATCTGACTCTGGTGCCCCATCCCCAATTCAGGCCACTGATAACTGCGACAGCTTCCTAACAGGTTCTCCAGCCTCTGCTGTGGCCCTTGCAGTCCTCTTGTAACATAACAGCCAGAGAGATCCTCTTTAACCAGAAGCCAGATCAGCACACTCCTCGTCTCAGAACTTTCCAAAACCTTTCCACCCTTAGTAATCTGCTCTAGCTGCCATAAAATAACATTAGACTGGTGGCTTAAACAACAGACATATATTTCTCACAGTTCCGGAGGTGGGGATGACTAAGATGAAGGGGTAGGTAGAATTGGTTGGTGAAAGCCTGCATCCCGGTCTGCAGATGGGCCACCTTCTAGCTGTGTCCTCTGATAGTGGAGAGTCTCTTCTTACAAAAACACTAATTCTATCATGGGACCTCCCACCCTCATGATCTCACCTAAACCTAGTTACCTCCCCAAGGCCCTACCCCAAAATACCATCATATTATACGGGGGGACATAGCATATGAATTTGGGGGACACAAAAGGCCCCTATCTTCTCTGGTGGCATCAGTATGACTCACAGCCCCATCTCTCTCCAGGCCACCCTGTACTGCATGGCCTGTGTGCTGTCTCGGCCATCCCAGGCAGCCTCCCATCTCACTTACCCTGAGAGACCCCCGACGCCCGCAGGTGTCTGCAAATCCTGCTCCCTTACCTCCTTCTAGGTTTGGCTCACTTATCACAATCCCACCAAAGGCTTGATCTGTCCTCAATCCCTGACCCTAAAACAGAAGGAGTATAAGGGCAAAGAATTTCTTTTGCTTTGTTCAGTGCTATATGGCAGGTGTTCCAGAAGAGCAGCTAACACAAGAGACATGCCAAAAAGAGTTGCTAAATGGCTGAATAAAGGAATAAAGCCAACGTGTAGGCCAAGTGTAAATCTAAATTGGCAATGATTTTCCTATAATGCTCAAGATAGTTCTACATCTAAAATGGGGTACATCCCTAATGTTTCATGTTTTTCAATATAACATAAAGTAAAATACATCAGTGGAATAAAAAAGTTGAGTGAAAGCACTTCTAGAAGGGAGTTCTTTAAAGCCCCATTAGCAAGTTTCAGAAACTTATGAGGCCTTCTCTTTCCTCCTTGGTTTCATTCATGTTTGGTTTCAGAAGTCCTCACTGAAGCAGCTAAATGCAACCTTTTGTTTGGGTTTGGGCATGTATTCAACAATCCTTAGCAGCAAGCAAATAATAATCCAATTATTCAGGAGATGTTCTTGAAATCTATCAACCATAGATTTATTGTGGTATAAACTTGGATGCAAACTGCTATGAAATATCTATCAAGGAAGATAAAAATCTGAATATTTTTCCAGAAAACATAAAACTATAAGTTCTTAAGTTGTTTTGTTTTGTTTTTGTCTATACATTGGTTCCCAGGTCTTTCCTGTGCAGACCTAGCAAGAAATAACAGCAGCCCTCTCTGTGGCCCCTCTTAACTGGGCAACAGCTCTCCATCCTCTCTCCCCCAAATCTACCAACCCACATCTTAGTATTTCCCAACTTGTAGCTTCAGAGCCTGACCCACAAATCAGTCTTCTAATTTCTGAGTCTTCTGAGCAGAAGCTATGAGCTAACAGTACACTAAAATAGTTCTGTACATCATTCCAAGCATAATATGAGGAAACAGATTCAGATGGACAACAGGGAAACCTAATTGGGAAGACAAGATTGAAAACAATGATGCTGAACAGGAGCACAGAACAGCTCTGACTAGAAAGACAGGCAAACAGGAGGAGGAGTGTGTGTGACAATGTGACGCGTGTCAGAGACAGAGACAGAGCTGGGCAGAGAAAGAATCTGGAGGCAGGAGTGAGAATCGGAGTATGAGAAGAAAAACGAGGTAGGCGTTTGAAGAGTGTAAGTCTGTGAATAATGAGAGAGTGGCAGGAAGTGCATTATTTCATTCCTGAGGTGTGATTTCCACGGGGGATGTCTGTCTGGAGGGAAGATTCGGTCCTTACCAGGCGCAGAACACAGTGGACTCTCACCACGGCAGTTACACATTTAGGAGGGCGGTTTGGACTTACAGGGCGGGAGCAACTGGATCATTTCAGGATCTTAGGAAAGTGGGGTTTTAGAAAATAGCAGAGGAATTTCGCCCTCCATAACCAGGTACCTACTTCCATAAAGCAAAGTCACGAGGTCTATGCTCCTACCTAGCTTCCGTTAAGGCAACTTTAGAGAAAGTGCTATTCAGATGTCCCCACAATGTTCCCCAAAGGAAAACAATGACTTAGAGAAACACTGGCATAGTCCAGAGTCGTGTTAGGGAGACAGTGGTACTAAGGGGCAGGGCTTCTCTGTGAAGTACCATTTTAATCTATTAGTACTTCCCTTTCTCAGGAGATGAATGACTTAACTTTATTGTGCATCAGAAAAGAATAATAAATAAGAAAATGTATAGTAAATTATGGAAGCAGTGCATATGAACTGGTATGATTATTATGCCATGCTTTACATTAGATTTAATGAAATGTGCATGGTAGGCCTCAAGATAAAATTATGAGTGAGGTCCCCAAGGCCTAGGAGCTAAGTTTTGGGAAGAACGAAGCATATATAAATAAGTAATATGGTACCAGAGCCCCATTGGCCTGCACAGGGCTACTATGCAAATAAGGCAGGAAGCCCTGCACCTACCCTGATGCACCCCTTCAGGCAGGCCGCTTTGTACACTGCAGCACCCACCCAGAACACCAGTTAGGGGGTGTTAGGGAAGGCTAAGGTGTGATGTCAGAGATGAGGCCCAAAGGGAAAAAGGGAGATCAGCCAGCCAAAGGGGGAGAAAGAGCAAAGAAAGGCACAAAAACAAGATGGAAAAATTAGAAAGTGCAGGATCAGGGAAGGTGTCTGTGTGGCTATAGAGTACAAAACAAATAGGTAAACTCAAAATGTAAAAGGCTTTGCCATGTCAGAATTTTAGAGTACAGCCTGAGGAAATAGGAAGCTATGGAAGGATTTAAAGGAGAGGAGTGGTAGATCAGATTTGCCTCTTTAAAAAAACCCCTCCCTGGGTGGCATAGCCTGTACCTACAGCCCTCCAGCTACTTGGGAGGTGGGAGGAATGCTTGAGCCCAGGAATTCAAGATGAGCCTAAGCAACAAAGAAAGACTCCTAATCTCCTAATAGTAGAAAATAATATGAAATACCATTTTCATCATAGAAAGTAAAGAATACAGAAGAGGAAAGGGTTATTCAGGAAGTGGGAGTGAGAACTGCTAAGTGATTATGTAAATTGTCAAGGGAAAGAGGCAGACAGGATGATACCAAGACTAGTGGGGTGGGGAATACAGGCCGAAGAGCAGGTTTGGGTGGGGGCTGGGTGGGGCAGCGGTAGAAAACAGGTCCATTTTAAACATAGTATTTTTACTATTAAGGTACCAAGCAGTAAGGCATTCAAGTGAATACTCCAGTAGCTAGCAGGGAGTTGGAGAGGAACACTAAAAATAGACTTGGGAATTACCAACATACCTTTATTAATGAGATGTCCTGGGTAGATTTAAGAGATAAGCAAAAGAAGAGGAACTCATGAAGAAGAATGGGAACAAAAGGTTAGAGATAAGAAAGAAGTTTTAAAAACACTAGTGTAACAAAAGCCAAAGAAGGTGACTCATACTTTCAACTACAGAACAATACCAAGTAAGATTAAGAAAGTTCCATTGTACTTAGTAATACAGAGGTGGTGGCAATCATTATGAGAACAATTTTACTGCAATACATAAGCAGGAGTCTGAATGTAGAGGCTTGGATAGGCATTAAGGAAATGAAAAGAGTGCTGCTCTTTCAAAAATTGTCCGGTAAGAAGGGAAAGATGGGGAAATGACATACACAGCTAACTGTATGTTAATAACCTTTTAAATGCAGAAGGATGATTACCCGGAATTGTCCACAGATGGACTCATTTCAGCTTTCATGACTTGGGGTCAACATTGTTCCTTCCTTCCTAAATCTTGTCCTTCCAGATACTCAGATCTGTCCACTACTCTGCAGAAAACATTCCACTGACAATAAAAGCCTCTCTCTTCCCTACATATCTAATTTGGGTACTAATTACACATTCCTTTGAACTATGGAGCATTTTCATATGCAAATATCCTAACTTCTCACACAAGCTGAAAGCCCCTTACGTGGCAATAACGTTTGATACTATGTTGAGCACAATCTAGTGCTTTATTTAAATAAAAAGTGATATAGTGGCACCTAGAGCTCTCCCAGCTTTGAGTAGATGAGGAAGTGAAGAACAGAATGCTTGCATGGTAGAAACATGAACTTTGGAATCAAACAAACGCATTTGAATCCTGGTTCCTCCCTTCATAAACTAAGCGGCCTCAGGCAAATTCATTACTCTCTGTGACATATAACTTCTTCTTTTGGACAGGGCACATAATAAAATACTCAGTATTTACTGAACTGAGTCAAAAACTGAAGAAGATATTAATAAACAAATAAGAATATTAAATGTTGGGCTGGGAGCAGTGGCTCATGCCTGTAATCCTAGCATTCTAGGAGACTGAGGTGAGTGGATTGCCCTGAACTCACAGGTTTGAGCCTGAGCAAAAGCAAGACCCATCTCTCTCTCTCTTTTTTTTTGTAGAGACAGAGTCTCACTTTATCACCCTCGGTAGAGTGTTGTGGCATCACACAGCTCACAGCAACCTCCAACTCCTCGGCTTAGGCGATTCTCTTGCCGCAGCCTCCTGAGTAGCTGGGACTACAGGTACCCGCCACAACGCCCAGCTATTTTTCTGTTTTGCAGTTCGGCCGAGGCTGGGTTTGAACCTGCCACCTTCGGTATATGGGGGCAGCGCCCTACTCGATGAGCTACAGGTGCCGCCTGAAGACCCATCTCTTAACAAAACAGCCGGGTGCTATGGTGGGCACCTGTGGTCCCAGCTACTTGGGAGGCTAAGGTAAGAGAATCACTTGAGGCCAAGAGTTGGAGGTTGCGGTGAGCTATGACGCCACGGCACTCTACCAAGGGTGACAAAGTGAGACTCTGTCCCCCCCCCAAAAAAAAATTAATTGTTTAGACACAGTAGATTTCAGATTAACACTGTCTAAGAATGTATCTTTCTTGTAGATTGCATTCTTTAGATTTGATATGAAAAAGATAAAGAGGTCAAGGAACTTCAGGATCTAAGGAGTTGAATAGAAGGTTCCTGGCTCAAGTTTTCCTGGGGATTCAGCTCTTTATAACATCATATCTAGGACAATGGTTTTGTACACTCTGGTCCTTGAAAACTTGTCTCAACCACCAAGGGTGCTTAATTTAAAAAATATATAAGTAAACAAAAAATAAGCAAACGAAAATAAGTAAGTGGTATTAGTAGACTCCTAGAGCCCATTCCAGGTCAATCTGTAGTACTGAAGCCCAAGATGTACAATTTTATGGAAGGAATTTTAAATATAAAAAAAGACTTCGATGCTACAGAACCACCTTCTAAAAGTCCACTTACCCATCTGTATTTTTCCCAGAGTTACTGTGTTCTAAAAATACCAGGAAACAAGTTTTGAGACTTCACTGGATATCAGGATTTCCACTTCGGATGGACTTTATAGAGTTATTTTTATCTCAAGGAAGCCATAATCTTAAAGTGGGGTGGAAGAGAGACAGGTGGAAAGATCCACAACTCCTCCTTTCCAGGGTTGTAGAAAATGCAGGCGTATCCCTACCGATACTACCAGAACTTGGATTCACCTCCACTCCCCTGCCTCCTGCCTTCTTCACATGCACAAGTGCCATAAGATTTAGATAGCAGGATATTCTCAGGCTAAATTAAACCTAAACTGATACCTATGTGTTTACTTAGAAAGGAACTTGTCTCCAAGTCATCAGTGGATAAAGAAAATGCGACACACACACACACACACACCATGAAGTAGCACTCAGCCACCAAAAGGAATAAAATAAATGCTGTTTGCAGAAACTGAGATGGAACTGGAGACCATTATACTAAGTGAAATATCTCAGGAATGGAAAATGAAACACTGTATGTTCTCACCAGTAAGTAGGGGCTAAACAGTAGGTACACACAGGCACAAAGAGATGTAAAGATCATTTAAAACAAAGAAGATGGTGGGCTGGGAAGGAAAAGGAGGGATAAAACTCACCTACCAGGTACAATGGACATTGTTCTGGTGACAGACACACCAAAAGCCCTGACGTAGCATTCTACAAGGTATCCAGGTAACAAAAACATTTGTACTTTCTTAATGTTTTAAAATATAAAAAAATAGAAAAAAGTTCCCAGAAACTGTCCAAGTCAGTTCTGGGAGGAAGAGCGAAGCTATTTAACTGTCTTCTCCTTTTGTGCAATGTACCCCAGCCAGCCTAAAACATTATTTTCCTTCCTGTAAAGAGGTTGATAAATAATAACTCTTCCTTGTCTGTGGAAGCTGGTTAGGGCAGTGGAAATTCTCAGTACCCTCTCTCATGGATCCCCATGCGATTTTATTATCCCTGATATAAGGGCAGACTAAGTCTTCATTCTTGATTTCTGATGAAAGCATCATACATTTGGCAGGACTACAGCCAGGATAACATTAAGGAACTTACAGTCTATGGAATAGTTCAAGCTCCTTTTCATTGACTGGCTGACACAGATTGAAAGATTTGTTTAATAAAATATCATTCTGTTCCCTATTTCTTCATTTCCTCACCCGGATAGGTTCCAGCCTTTCAAGCCATGTGATATCAAAGCACTATATGAACTATTTCCATATTTTTTCCAGCTATTTTTCAAAAAGAATGTTATCTTTAAAAACGAAATGTTGCCAAGAATTTCTAATAATATTAAAAAAATACTAAGGCGGTAAATTTGATAATGGTAACAATTAAAATCATGATATGATTTGTGTGGGGCTACATCATGATCTACTTATAGTGATCATTAAATTCCTTGCTTTACAAAATGGACATTGTGGTTGTTTTTTTTTTTTTTTTTTCTTTTTTTTTTGAGACAGAGCCTCAAGCTGTCGCCCTGGGTAGAGTGCCATGGCATCACAACTCACAGCAAACTCCAACTCCTGGGCTCAAGCTATTCTCCTGCCTCTGCCTCTCAAGTAGCTACAGGCGCCCACCACAATGCCTGGCTATTTTTTGGTTGCAGCCGTCATTGTTGTTTGGTGGGCCCGGGCTTGATTCAAACCCGCCAGTTCGGGTGTATGTGGCTTGTGCCTTAGCCGCTTGAGCCACAGGCGCTGAGCCACATTGTGGTTGTCTTTTGCTCTAACAGAATATCTTAGGCTGGGTAAGAGGTTTATTTAGCGTGTGGTTCTGTAGGCCGGGAAGTTCAAGAAGGATCATGTGGGCACCTGCTTAGCTTCTTAGGAGGGCGTTTGTGTTGTGTCACAACATGGCAGATGGTCAAAGGGGACATGGACATGTGTGAAGGGTCAGACACTCTCACAGGAACTAATCCATTCCCTCAAGAACAAATCCCAGAAGGAGAACTCACTCCCTGCCATGAAGGCAGAGTTCTCAGGATGTATCAGACCCCATTTCTTATTATTTATTTATTTATTTATTTTTGAGACAGAGTCTTACTATGTCACCTTTGGTAGAGTGCCACGGGGTCACAGCAACCTCAGACACTTGGGCTTAAGCGATTCTCTTGCCTCAGCCTCCCGAGTTGCTGAGACTATAGGCACCTGCCACAATGCCCAGCTATGTTTTGTTGTTATTGTTGTTATAGCAGTTTGGCTGGGGCTGAGTTTGAACCCACCACCCTCGGAATATGGGGCCACAGCCCTACTCAGTGAGCCACAGGCACTGCCCCAGACCCCATCTCTTAGAGGCGCCACTTCCCTCAAGTTTAGCCAGAGACAAACCACATCTAACCCATCCCAGGGATCAGGTTAAAATGGATCAGTGAAATAAAAGTGACATACTACATGAAAAAGAGAAAACATGAACATTATTACAGATTCACTTTCAAAGGAATAATAGGAATCATCTCTTGTAACATAATTCAAGAGTTAGAAATTGAACAATCAAAATATCAAATTAAAAAATCCACAGAAGTAAAACTATCCCAGAAGACCAGCTATATTTTCTCAATCTAAATGGAGTCAAATATATACTAAAAATGTGATGTTTCAATGGAAAGGAATAATTCTATCTTCCAGGACAGAAAAGGGAAAAATAGGATAGAAAAGTCCAGCAAGGACAGAAGCACTAGTGTGGAGAGTCAGGGGGATACAAGGTTAAGGCTAGAGGCAAGAAAAATAGCTTCAGGTCGTGCACAGGGCTGTCTGTGAAGTCACACAGACTTCTAGTGTGCACAGCAATAGTCCAGGGCCCAGAAAGAGCAAAGGAATGAATAAGAGCTAAGGCAGCTGTATCCATCACCAGCAGTGAGACTAGGGTCTGGACTCTGGACTGTGCTAATGGATTTAGAGGCCAGGGAATTCTGATAAGCTGCCAACACAATGTAAGCATTGTTCTCTGTTTTGGCAGTTTATGGTCTACATCCATACGTAAGTGAGGGAATGATAGTGGGCCACTGTCTCCCAAACTTAGCAGCAGAAACCATCAGACTTTCTTCCACTGATCGTCTTGATCATCTGCTTGATTTGGCTTTGTGCCTTGATCTCTCCTTAGGGGAGAAACCCGCCACACCTGGTCAGGGTCCACGTGCTCAGCACTGTGACACCCTCTCTCTCTGAGAACACCAGTCTTTATCGGTGCTCACGCCCACTCACTCAGACTAAACTGGGCAGGGCATTTAATGGGACTCAGGTCAGCTTCACAAATGAAAAACAGGTCCAAAGAATAAAAGGAATCTCTTCATGAGATACTTTCAAATGAAGATGAATAAGATATGTTCTTTTCTGGACTCTCAGAAAAAGTGAGAGTACAGATAATTTTAAGATCTAAAATTATTAAAATTATTTCATTCCACTTTGTATATATCATTGTCACAATGGGCTTGTGTTATTAAAAAAGGCAAGTTCTCAACTGAAGTCATTCTACTTTTAACATCGTAAGAAATACAAATCATGGTCTACCTTTTGTGAGAGATAGGGGAAGAGATAGGTTGAAATAGAAAAAGACTATGACAAAATCAGAAGAAACAGAAAAATAACACCCTGTTAGATTTGGCTTCCTGGCTTAGAAGGCAGCAAATCTGACAAATGAAGACAAGGCTGGCCTATGTTATAGAAAGGCCAAAAGTTTAAGTACGGAAAAGAGTCAAAGGTCAAAATTATTCTAGAAGTAGCACAGAGATAATCTGAAACAGATAATCACTTCCCAAGAAAAAAGAATTAAGGTAAGTCTTGAGTGGTATCAGCTCAAGTCCTACACCAAGTCCAAATCTGTAGGTCACCTGAGTGTGATACTTGACTGATGAAAGCCCCAAGAGGTGGGCAGCAACTATCTAGAACCTCATCATGAAGCAAGAAACCTAGTCAGCAGGTCACAGGGAGCACAGACCAATGGCAAGACCAATAGTGAAACTAAAGCAACATTAAACAATGGACGTAAGCTTATTCCTATCACATTAGACCTAGAATCTAGAGCACAGCTACACCAGAAATCAGAGTTGAAATGGCAGTATCTCTCACAATAAGAGGAGTTCTGCAATAGAAAGCAGTGAGGTCACCATCATACCCAAATATTTCAGTGTCAGCCTTCTGAGAATTTACAAAGTAGCCAGGAGACACAAATAGAGCTAGCTGCTTGCCAGACCGAAGAAACAAATCATTAGGAAGTTGAGAAAATATCCAAAATCTAAGTAACTCACAAAGATAAAGTATCCTAGATGCTGGAGCAGGAGTTAACAAACTACAGCCCATAGGTCAAATCCATCTATTTCCATATGGCCTGTAAACTGAGATTGGTTTTACCTTTTGAAATGATTAGGGGGAAAACTCAAAGGTTAATATTTTATGAAATGTAACTATTAAAGGAAATTCAGATTTCAGAGTCTATCAGTAAAGTTTTATTGGGACACAGTTATGCCTATTCATTTGTGAAGTGTCTATGGCTGCTTTCATGCTACAATGGCAAAGTGGAATAGCTGAGAGATAGCAAAGCTAAAAATATTTACTATTGGGTGCTTTGCAGAAAAAGTTTGAAAAGTTTGCCAATGCTAGCTCTAGAGGAAACCTCCCAAGTGCCTTTAAGGAAACCACAAAGAACAGAATTCTCCTATAACAGGAGAGTGAATGAGAGACAACCAGTCTCTTACTAACTACCAGAATGTGGTAATTTCATTTGAAAATAAGGCCCTTGCTTTGAAGGGCAGAGTAGTCAAATTGAAGCCTATCTCAGAGTCTTATTTGCATGAGTTGGTAATCTGGAAAGGGGGAAAAATCTCCATGACATTTATTGGTAGGTTAGTTCTGCTTTCTGGAACGTGATAAAAATGCTCCCAGGAAGGTGAGGAAGCAGCTGGCAGTTTTAGGAACCTGACAGATATAAAAGACGGTGAGTCTCTGACTCTCCTGACAAAGCTGACTCAAATTTGTCCAGGGTACATGAAACACTTCAAAGATCACTAAACAAGTATGGACTGAGATTCCAGCCAGCAGGATGGGAATTTTAGTCTACGATAAGGGAGCATTTTGGAAGGTCAGGTGCTCTAAAAAGACATGCTGACTCATGTGGTTTGTTGACTGATCAAGCCAGGTAGAAGCAGCCTATTTGCTCTCCTGTTTTACAGTCTTTGTTTAGGAGGGGGCCAGCCCTAGTCCAGCGATAGTCATTTTAGCCAGAGGACAGCAAAAGTCTTCCTCTATTTGAATCTGCAGCTCAGGTGCATCTCCACTTGAATAAAACAGCTCTGTTCTAAGTCAAATTTTCTGTTTTTTTCTTATAATCATGTTAACTGAAGAATTTATTCCCCTTCAGATTATCTGAACGTGAACTTAATAAAAACATATGAACCCAAGCATTGTTGAGTTCCTGTAACATGTATTGAGTACAGACTAACACATTCTTAGGTACATGTTAGGTAAACAAGCACCATCCCTGCCCTCATGAAGATTCATGTGCCAGTAGTTAGAAAATAAATCAGCTGTAAGTGCAACCGAGAAAAATTAAGCAAGGATTCTATGGAGAACTCGTGGGACACGAGCGTGGTGGGGAGTGGGGCTGCTGTTTTACACAGTGCTGTCAGGGGAGGCCTCCTAACCGATGAGACATGGCTGAGGGGTGGCCTTAAGGAATTACGCCAGCATGCATCCCTGCTGGGGGAGAAGCCGTGCCCTCAGGAAGAACTCTGGGCTAAGGCCCTACCAAGGAGGATGCCTGGAACAGCTCGTAGGGCTGACACACACAGAAGCCCAGAGGGGCTGGAGAACAACTGAGGGAGAGAGAAGCTAAAGTCAGAAGACCTTAGGAAGGTAAGAGGGGAGGGAAGCAATTCACCGGACAGGCCTAACAGGCCACTGTGGGGCCTCCTGCTTGTGGGAAGCTCCTGGTAAGTTTCCGAGCAGAGGAGAGACACCAGACTTTGAGCTGCCAGAGTAACCCTGTTAAAATTAAATCAGATACTGTCACTGCACTCTCTAAACATTAAAACCTTCTCAAATGAAAACAAATAACTAAATAACTGCATCATAAACATGCAGCTCATTTAGTGTCTCAAAAAAATAATATTTTCTGGTTTACAGAAAATCCTCATGACAGACTTACATCATTCTGAAACTTTTACCGGGAGATGCTTTGCAACACTTACACCACAACAACACATTACTGATTCAGATTGAATGGGGAGAAGACCTGTCAAAATTAAGGACTGGATTATTCTACTTTATTTTAATAAATTTCATTACCTTTTTGTGCATGAAGTAAGAAATCAGGGTTGCCAAGATGGCTAATAAAATTTGGTTTGACGAACACATTTTTAATTAGCATAAGCCAGCACCAGATTCTGCTACCTTGGTTTCTGCTTACAGTGCAATTGCTATGCTTCAATTTAATTAGATAATTATAAATTGTTTCAAAAGCAACTTATTCTCTTTATTAGGTTTGTCCTTTATTTAAGGAGATGCACTATTCTTTTTTTTTTTTTTTTTAACAGCAGAAAACTGCAGGCTCCGGAACTAAACCAAGTAAGGTTGGCTATTAGTCTTTTTTCTTATTATTGTTGCAACTCTTACCGTCAGTCAGGATTTCTCAACCTTAGCACTGTGGTCCAGATAATTAATTATCATGAGGGGCTCTCTTGTGCATTGCAGGATGCTTTGCAGAATCCCTGGCCTTTTCCGAGGAGAAGCCAGGCACCCCGCTGCAACAATCAAAAGTATCCTCACACATTTCTCCACAAGGAAGAGAGAGCAGAGGGGCAACACCACCCAAGGTTGAAAACGATTTCTTTACATCAATGACACTGTCTTTCTGTGGTGAAAAATAATGGCCCTATCTCTTTTCTTTTTTCACATTATAAATATATTCTTAGAAAATGACCAGGAGATGTAATTTAATTTTGAAAGCCAGATTTATATCAGGAACGTTAAAATGAAAGGTCACTGGAATGATCAACACATATGAGAATGACATTTAAAAATCATTTCAAAAGAGTTCTCCTCTTGGAAAGTTCCTAACCAATAAGCTTAATTGTATATTTGACATTACCGACTTCTAAATGAGAAATTATTTGAGAGATGGCAATTGGCAGAAGAAAAAAAAATGATCTTTAAAATAGTAACTTCATTATAGTTTTTGTCCCCAATTATAATTTCCTTTAATTCATCAAGCATAGAAATTTATGCTATTTTTATACATGTATATGTATATAACATGTTTTAATGCACATTCAGAATGAAAATAAGGTAAGAAAATGATTGCTGCTTTTGCCCTTAAAACAAAAACAGTTCATTATTTATGTCAGTATTTGTCTTCAGGTATTCTATGGCCCTCTTGATAATCTCATCCTACTGGGTGGTTTCATCTAGTCTATCTATAGATGGAGACGAGTCAAAATACAAAAGCGTATTAATACTCTTCAGAGTTCTAGGTGCAAGTTGGATGGTATATACACACATTAAAGTCGTTGAGCCAATAAAAGACACAGGGTTAGGGAAAGCATGAGGGAATGGGCTTTGCTCTGATAGACAGAAAACGGAGGAAAGAGCACCCTAGAAACGACTGCGAAACCACACTGCAGCAATGAAGTCCCTGCGGTGATTACAGTCACTGTCCTCCGCTTCCATCCTGACGAGGAATGCACAAATGGTGAGTTACAATTTCTGCCCCAAAGCGAAAGATCAGGGGTTTGGGTGGTGTCATTTGACCTTTCTGTTTCTTTTCTTTTTTTTTGTCCATGGTACCCCCCAAATGGGTATTAGCCAATCTCTTAAAAAAATTCATCATGGGGTGGCACCTGTGCCTCAAGGAGTAGGGTGACAGCCCCATATACCAGAGGTGGCGAGTTCAGACCTGGCCCGACCAAAAAAGCTGCAACAACAACAAAAAATTCATCGCATTTTCACATCAGCTAAATTTCTAATTTCTCTCAACTTTTTTTTTCTTTTGTTCCCTATTTTCAGTTAAGAAGATCAACATCTCTCTAGTCACCCAAACTAGAAACTGCAGAGGAATGTCCTTCTATCCCATCTGCCACCACTTGTAAGAGCTGCCCCCAATCTCATGACAGCGATGTCGCTGGGGCCACTGCCTCCCGGCCACCCCTGCTCCCATCACCGTGGTGCAGGAGCGCATCACATCTTACACCTCCATCCGTGCCAGAGGCTTCCAATGCTCTTTCAACACCAGTTTCTCCAGATGCCAAACACTTGAGCTTTTTACTACCAAATTTGTCCTTCTAAGACACTGATAAAATCTCATTAGTAAACTAAATAAATCATTAATAATTCTCTGTTTTCTAACAATTAAAAGTCAAATTTCTTCCCAGGGAAAGTCAAGACTCTGCACTATTATTCTTGACCAAACTAACGCACACATGCATCTAATAATCTAATCATTCGGGGCTTTCTCTTATTCTTCAAGTGTGGAGGACTTTTACATTGGATATTTTTCCTTTTTTGGTCTTTTTATTACGGGTTATTGAGTTCAATCTCTACTTCTTCATAGTAAAATTCTCTTCACCAGCCAACATATTTCAGTTAAAATTATTACCTTATACTGTGCCTTAGTGTTCCCACAGCACCTAATAGCTTCATTATAGTACATAACCGTACTGTACGTTACTTGCATACATAACTATCTGCTCTTCCAAATTGTGAACTCCTGTGGTCAAGGAATATGTCTCATTCATCTTTGTGGTCTCAGTACTTCAGCTGCAAAAGTTATACTATTCAACTCAAGCTTAATATTACCACTGAAAATAAAAGACAACTTCCAAATTTTATTAAGCATATACTTTTATTTTTTCTCATCTTCTTTTATTTTACCTTTACTGAGTCTGATATAATTTTATTTAGTATCACAATCAAGTGTAGATATAAGATTCATCTATGATTATCTAATGAAATTTTAAGAAAAAAATAATGGGTGGCAAAAAATTAAATCAGCATATTCCCTTTATTACATTTTTAAAAAGTTTTCAAGAAATAATTTCAGAGCTAATTATAAGACGATGTTTCTTCACTTCAATTTGACAGTAAGAATTTTTCTCTTAATGAAACATGCATGATAAGTAAAGTGTAATTTGTTTTTTACAAATATCTGACACAAATTCATCTGACTATGCAAAACCACTGTTACCCAAGAAGATAATAATTATGGATATTCCCTACAAGGCAGTTGTTTATATAAGATCCCACAGAGATATTTGTAAGTAAAATCATCCACTCTTTGAATAAAACAAATGAAAAAAAGTTACTTATATTTCAAAATAATGTGCTTACAAAAAATATTGCCATATTCTTGACAAATAAGTTTGTAAGCTACTAAAATTTTTTGTGTCATTCTAAGCATTTGATTAAAACACTTAACAATAAATCCATTACTATAATAAAAACTGAAAGTAATCTTTGGACACTGAATTTTAAAAAACTACTGAATTTCAGTAGTGAGATCTGTGGCTCAGCGAGTAGGGCACTGGCCCCATATACCGAGGGTAGCGAGAGAATCGCTCAAGCCTAAGAGGTGGAGGTTGCTGTGAGCTGTGACTCCACAGCACTCTACAGAGGGCGATAGAGTGAGACTCTGTCTCTACCAAAAAATAAATAAGTAAAAAAAATAAAAGAAAAGGGAACAAAATCTTATCAAGAAATTTCTTTGATCCAAAAAAATAATGTTCTAAATTACTCCTGAAGTGAAATATGTGAAAATATATTTCAAGAGAAGAATTCAGGTGATATCACTGTATCCACCTATTTCCTTTCCTTCAATATATATTATTAACCTTTTAAACCAAGTAATCAATGAAATTAATATGTTATATTAAATAATAATCTGACACAAAATCATAAATCCATGATGAGCTTCATTAGAGCTGGGATTGATTTTGTTAAACGGATGCACAATAAGGCAAATTCAAAGAAAAGAAAACACTTACTTACGGAGTATTTTTAAAGAAAGTATGTCTATGTTTAAATCAATAAATAATAAGACTATGAAGCTACCTTTCCTAATGTGGTAACTTTTTCATCAAACCATGCTGCAGCTAGCATTATCAAATGGTAGAAATAAATGCCAGAATCAAACTCTGAAATAGACTTTCAAAAGTTACCTCAAAACTCTACTTTGGCATTCCTCAGTATATTGTATTTAATTATGTTACAGGCAATGATTGCTTTGACAAAAATAATTGAGGACTTGTTCGGTCTATGAATTTTTCAAGAATTCTTCATTTATAACTACTTGATCCTGATTTTTTTCTACAATGTAAAACATAATTTTTAACACTTGTTTGGTCATATGTTACACAGTATCACAATAAATACTGTTTATTTCCTTATCCTTCATTGTTTTCGGACATTCCTTTTATTCACTTTCCTGATCAATAAGAGAGGAAAGTAAAAGACTGCCTTGCACAGCATGTAAATAATTAATGCAGAGTCAAATGTGAACACTTAAAGAATTAGCCACATTTTCCACCAAGATACTAAAAATCATCATCAAAATATAATTAGATCTATAATATCTGTATTTGGCATAAGTATTTGTATAATAAGCTCATGCTAATATTTCCCTCTGGAAAAAGGACTAGCAATAAACAGAAAAGTTATATAATTTCTCTAGGGAAAGATCTTAGTTTATTATTATTTTAAGCAGTCTTCATAAAACTTTAAGATTCTTTTCTCTACTTCTAAAGAGCAGTCCGGCTAATCCAGAGTTATACAGCGACCAGGAGCAATCTAGAGCAGGGCTGAAGAGCATGGGATGTGATGGAAGCACATGCAAGTTTGAAGTCCACCTCTATCTCTTACCAGCTGCCTGACCTTGGTTAAATTGCATAACCTCTCTGAGCTCTAGCTTTCTTGTCTGTAAAATGAAGACAAGAATGGCGTTTGTTTGTTGTGAGAATTCAAAGAGTGACTGCATGGGAAACACTTGGATCAACGCCTGCTAGAGTTAACAGTTTTATCATCAATTCTAGAGGCAAAATTCATTGGAATTCCAACCTAATTCTTTTTTAATTCAGCCCATCTTCACATTCTAATGTAATCATTTACTGTAGGGAAGTTTATTTTTATTATCCATGGTACAGAAGAGGAAAGAGGAATGATTTTTAAGAGATGAAAAGGTGCTACCAACTGGCCAGTTGTCTTCAGGAGTTCCTGGCTACAGGAGTGGGGAAAGGGAGTAGAGTAGAATTCTGCAGAACCGAAGCCCCACCAAAACTTACAAACAAGCAAGGGCTAGTCATGTTAGAATTATATAGCTTTTGAATTTCAGTTTAGGCATAATTCTCAGCCCAAGAAACTACTATAAACCTCTGGCATTCTGTTAGGGGATTCTATCCTGAACGTAGCATAGATAGGGAAAAATGGGAATTAAAATAGGTTTAGTAGATCAAGGAAAAATATTTGAGCAAATATTATGACTGCTAGAACAACGTATCCTATTAGTACTATAAGTAATTTTAAACCACAAACTGTCCTGCATTTGTAACAGAAGGACCATTTTTCTCCAGTTTCATACACAAATCCATCCACTTCTAATGTAACTCAGTGAAGTAGCTTTTTCACTGATACGTGGGGAAAATAAATCTAACCAGTAACAAATGTATTCAGATCCAAATTCAACAATTAAGAAGATTTTAAAATATCATCTTGATTATATGATTTTTATATTCATATTTTATCTTTCTACTAAAGAAATTGTTTGCCTAAAACGATTGAACTTAGATTTCAAACAAGAATTATAAAAGTACATCACCAGCACCCTACTCTAAGAACAAAGGAAAACAAAAAAAGTAAGGTAGACAATAAGAATTTTTGAAAATATTTATTTCAGGTGGAAAAATTTGTCTGTGCTGGTTCTCACATTTGTTAAAAGAGAAAAATCAATTCTTCAGACAGTAATATATTCTATGAAGTAATTTAGTCTTCTCACCAAATAATCAGGATAAAGAGGTGAGATATAATCAAATAAAAGGTGAACATAAAACAAGGTATTTTGAGGGGGCGGAGCAAGATGGCAGCCGAGTAACAGCTTCTTTGCGGCTGGGCATGGTGAGACTGGGGAGAGAGGACTTCAGGCATCTCTGGCAGGCGGGATCTACCCAGGAACTTCCTCTTGGGGACACAGGGAGACAGCGTGAGGCTTCTGGACACCCTGAGGAAGGCAAAAGTGGCGGACACTGGGCAAGTGGTTGCATCTGTTCATTCGGTCTGAACCTGTCGGCAGCTGTGGGTGGGGCAACAGTGGGACTGCAGGCTGGAAAGGCCTTGCCTGTGAGCTGTTTGGGTTTCTTTTGGACTTGGCACTCGTTGAACTGCCTTGGGAGAACTTGGGCAGGAGTGTGGGGGTTTTTGAGTTTTGTCTGGGGCCCCAGACTGGGCCACCGAGCCAGACGGAGCTGCCAGTATTTGGTGGTGGGCTGTGTGGAGCCATTGTGGGAGAACTGCCCTGGCAAGCTCCACCCGCAGGGTCACAGAACAGGCATCAGGCAGGAGCGAGTAATCTAGTGACTGAGCAGCTTAAAGGCGGGAACTGAGACGCCTCGCAGCCTTAGCTCTCAGGGGCATAGGGCAAGATCGGTTTTGGCACACGGGGTAAGTGGACAGCCACTCAAGGAGTGATCCCAGCCACAACGCTTTCCTGGGAAAGCTTCTGCTTAGCCTAAGTTAGCAATTTAAAGTGTCTCCTAAGTAGGCTAAGGAGGATTCAAGCTCTCCACCCTGCAGGGTTTGAGAAATCATTAGAAATACAGGGTCACTCCCTACAAAGATCCAGTAAAAACACAGTGATTCTGCCAGGGTCTGATCTGGGAGAGACACCTCCCCAACTCTGAGGACGGTCATAGGCAACAGCGAAAAATAATCATGAGGTGGAATCAACAGAAAAACTCTGGCAATATGAATAACCAGAGTAGATCAACTCCCCCAAAGAATGACAAGGTAGATGGAGTACAACATCCCTTGCATAAGCAAATGGCTGAGATGTCAGAAGTTGAATTCAGAGTCTGGATAGCAACTAGGATCAGCGCAATGGAGGAAAAGATGGAATTAGAATTTCAAGCAGTAATCCAAAAGATGACCCAAAAGATGTCCCAAGAACTGAA
>CAUYRH010008417.1:0-20162 GCA_963574655.1 Perodicticus potto
TAATTGGTGGGGCCACACCTATGGTGCATCTTAGAAGGGTACAGGTGAAACTTACTACATGCAGAATACAAATGTCTTCATACAATAACTAGGAAAATGCCATGAAGGCTATGTTAAACAGTTTGATGAAAACATTTCAGATTGTATGTGAAACCAGCACATTGTACCCCTTGATTGCACTAATGTACACAGCTATGATTTAATAATAAAAAAGAAAGAAAGAAAGAAAACCACTGGAAGTATTTCTGAACTGTTGTGTGCCATGGACTCTGTTAAGTTCCGTGGAAAGCCCAGCACCTCCCCTCAAAAGATCATGGTCAGATCTGAGGTCTTACACTCTCTCATGAAGCAAAGGAAAGGTTAGGAAGCAGCCTTCGATAGCACGACCACCTTCCATGTGGCTGAGTTCTTTTGAGTGGTCAGGATTACCACAAGAATTTATGCAGTGAAACCCCTCCATTTCCATCTGTTTCTTCTGTCCAGCTCCTTCCATCTCTCCCTCCACAGGGACAACCTGCACCCTACCCTATCCTTTTTCTCTGTCCACATTCTCTCATCCACTCTCTCATCCAGTACCACCTGCCACACCGAGGTCTGCATATTTCCCAGACCTGGAACTTTGGCTTGGATCTGTCTGAGCCTTGGACTCACATTCCGATTGCTGCCTGGCACAGGGGGTAAGCTTTATAACTGTCCAGGAAGAGAAACCTTCTAGGGACTTTTAGGGTCTATATTTTCTCAAAACAAAAGAACTAATTGTTTTACCACCTGCTGAGGGAACTAAAGCATTTGCCAAGTGGTGCCAACCCTATCTGCCTGGCAGGGCCAAGGGCCCAGAAAGCCCAACATAATTATCCAGTAGCAGTTAGAGTTTTAAGGGAAATATTACATAGTAATAACATAATAAAGATGATTTCTAGGTATTTATAACTGAAGAGAAATAGGTAAGTTAATAAGGAAGGAAAGAAAAAGGAACCAAGTTGCTCACAGAGGAACAAGAGAGTAGTTCTTAACAACTGGACAACCAAGAGACAATTTTAGTTCCAAGTAAATATTTGCTCCAAAAAGAAGACACCCTCTTTGCTTCTCTGAGATCTCACTGTTTTTGAAATTATTATGGAAACTCTGGATTAAAAAGGATTTTTCAGGTTCCAACATAAAGAGGAACAGTACTTTTCCATCTTCCTTAAAAAACAGTCCTGATAATGAAACATCCTATATTTTCTAAACAAAACATCCTCTGCTTACTTCCTTGGCTATTTCAAATATTTAAAATCTATAAGACATATATAATACACCCAAGTGAAAAAAAAGTATGATCCCATATCATAATCATATGTAGAATTCATGAAGAAAGTTGCTTTTTCTGAGAGATGGTCACCAAATTCTCTCAATAATATTACTGGGGCAGGTGCTATGGAAAGAATGCCATATTTGATACAGTCGACACTATTTCTCCTTTACAGGGTGAGCTGCCTGAAATCAATGAAGGTGTCAAGAGTATAAGCTAATATGTAAAAACATAAAATCTACCATACAATGGAATTTTTCACTGCTGTTAAAAACAATGCTGTTCAAAGATATTTAATGACTTGGAAAGACGCCCATACTTGTGAAGTAAGTAAAAATTACATTAATAATATTTATGTTTGGCTCGGCGCCCATAGCACAGTGGTTATGGTGCCAGCCACATACACTGAGGGTGGTGGGTTTGAACCCGGCCCGGGGTCTCCTAAACAACGACAACTGCAACAAAACATAGTGGGTGTTGTGGCGGGCGCCTGAAGTCCCAGCTACTTAAGAGACTGAGGCAAGAGAATCGCTTAAGCCCAAGAGTTTGAGGTTGCTGTGAGCTGTGATGCCACAGCATTCTACCAACAGCGACATAGAAAAAGAAAAAATACTTTATTTGCGGATTACATACTTTTGTTAAACATATGTGTGCATTCACATATAGAAAGGGGAGTGTGAGTGTGTGTTTCTCAAGACGACATTGCTTGTCAAGGATAATTTGTATTTCCTCTTTTCCTTCTTTATATTTTCTAAACATCCCACAGCTCTGTGAAAACACATAATTTTTGGAGTCAGAATAAAAATATTACAAAATTATTCTCTGTCCTTGAGGGGATTCATTGAACCTGGAGAGCAAGGCTTCTCTTTACTGTGAGAATCCATTGAACCTGCTCGCTCAGCCCTGAGCCATCCTAATACTGAGTCTGTCTAAGCCCAAACGGCAGCTGTGCGGAGCGGCCCAGCACTGCCACGGCACGCCGGATTGCCGAGGCCCAGCTCTGGTGTAATTCCGGAGCGCGTTCCAGCATCCTCTTTGCTGCTTTATGGCAAGAAGAGGAGGAAAGTAACAGATGGTGACGGTTAGACTGTCAGGATGCCAAGCTCAAGAGCGGAATTTCTACTTCAAGCTATTTTGCAAAGAGACAGTAATCTAACCAGGAAGCTTTCCAAAATGCAAAATTTGGGGGATTATATAAGAAGGCGATTATATAAGAGGGTCTTACAATCTAGAGGAAGCATTTACAGTAGCTTAGGAGAGAAACAAAAGTTTCACTAAACTTCTGGGGTAGATTAAAGGCTTTTTATTTCTAGATTTTTTTTTAACAATAACATCTGATTTGACACCATAGTTCATTTTTATTATTATTTTTGGAATCACCACTGTAGGTCTTTTCAGTGAAGTCATCTGATTTCGAATCTTGGGAATGAATTTGGCAATCATCAAATATTCACGGACTAGCTGTTTTGTGTTTGATAGTCAAACATTACCAATACCCAAAAGTTTATTTTCTTATGGAATTTCTATTCTGTGTGGGGAGAGGAAAATATAAAACAAGACCACGTGATAATAGGCAATTACATGCTAAAAGTGTACATGTAATCATATTTTCTTGATAACAAGATACATGAGTTTTTAAATTACAAGCTTTTGAATTATGTTTCTGTTGGCATTGATTCATTTTCATTCAATAAATAGTTATCAGGCCCTTACAATGGGTCAGGTACTGTTCTAGGCACTGCAGATAAAGTAGGGGCAAAATAGAAAAATCTCAGCATTTTGAGAAATACAGAAAAGGCAGTAGCTAGAAGGGCATAGCGCTATGGAGAAAAAGGAAGTGGGAAGAAAAAGGAAGTGGGACATAAGTGTCATTAGAAACTGAGGTTTTAAGTAGAGTGTCACTTGGCTAAGGTGTAAGACAGTGCCCCCCTTCTTTCAGAGATGCAATATGTTCTCAATGTTTATATTTCATTTTCACATTTCTACTTTTGCAATTTGTTTCTGAAATTTTCCCAAGCTGTCTGTTGAAAAATCTAAGTAAGCAAGTGAAGAAAGAAATAGAAAAATCACTGTAGATTGAGGTTAAAAAAATGCAATGGAAAACATTCATACGGTGTCCACAAACAACTGCATTTTGTTACTTGACATTTATTTATTAATTTTAAAATCTTGATTGAGTGTCTATTTTGTGCTGGACACGAGGTTTGCAGGAAGGGCCTCGTTTGAGGCAGGAGAATATCAAGGGCGAAGTTGCTGATGCACCAACAGGTCTGTTGTCCAGAGGCAGAGAGAGGGCCCAGGGCCGGCCACGAGGAGTCGGGGCGAGGGAGATGTACACAGAGACACGGGGACGGGCCAGATCGTGTGAGGAGCTTTCCAAAGTCCTCACGTCTCAGGAATCCTCCAGAATACTTGCGGAAAGCACAGCCTGGGACCCCTCCCAGAATTGTGCCATCAGAATCCCCAGGCAAGCAGTTGGGGCATCTTGAATCCCAGGTGATACACGATGTCGGCTATGGCAAGACTTTTGGATTTTCCTTCTATGGCAATGGGAAGGCAGTGGTGTGTGTGTGTGAGTGTGTGTGTGTGTGTGTGCATAAGATTTAAACTTTCCGTAGGTCACTCTGACAAAAATGGGAAAGAGGGGATGTAAAGTGACTAGTTAGCAGGATGTTGCAGTAGTTTGTAAGGGAAAGAAAAGCGAAAGGATAAAATGGATAAACAAAGATAACAGTTTTGTTATTGAGATAGGCTTGCTGTCATGATTAAATGAGGTAATACTTCCATAATTCTTAGCACAGCGCTTAGCACACTGTAAATGTTTTGTGCTTAGCACAAAATAACTGTTACTCACGACTGTCATGATTATTTTTTTTGCCAAATAGCAATTTGATTGTGTCGTTTTTGCCAATAGTCTCCAACCGTGCCTATTTCAGGGGATCAGTTTTCCTCCCCACCCACCCGTGACGCCCCCCTTGTCATTCTCTAATTCCTCACAGGGACTGAGCTCTCTCTGAGATGTCTCCTTCTCCATTTCAGTTGGCACGTGTCTGTTTTCAGGTGTTGCTGTTGTTAAACTCACCTCCTTGCTTTGTTACTTTTTAAAATCAGATTTGTTCTCTCAGCCTCGTCTGCTCACTCTGTCTAGGGACTTGGGACAATTGTTTTGAGACCGTTTGGAATGATGCTTGCTCACATCTCAGATTATATTAGATCCGTGTCTTTCATCAGTTTAGTATTCTGGACTTGATTCTTACTGTTTTGACCTGGATACTCTTAACACACAGGAACGGCAAATTCCAGGACTCTGCATTTCAGTCATGCTTTCCGAGAGCTTCCCCTCCCCCAGCACCTGACGGAGGAGCTCAGGAACGAGGCTGGCCACGCTGTTCCCACAGCTTCACACAGCCTCGTCATCTCTACTGTCACCAGCAAGAAGCAGGGAGGCCATCATGGTTTTTACAGACTTGAGATGTTGGGGAGAACTAATATATTGGGTCCCCTAGGTTGCACAATGCACAGAGCCTCTCTGTGGCAGATAGTTTGAGTTTTAGGGCCTATACCGGGCACCTTAACTTTCTCCAATGTCAGAGTGAATTTTCTGCCTCGTGGAAGTGCCGCTGGAAAATTTAGAGCAGGACCTTTGCCATTTGTTTTTGCAGGAATCATTTCTTGAGGCTAAGTTGTAAGTCCTCATATCCTATGGTTTCTTGAAGGGGTTGTTGTGTCTTAACAAAAACTGAAGCCCACGTACCCTGCTTTAGTACCCACTAAGTTGCTATCTAGTGTCTATTTAAACCTTTTCTTCTTAATAGTGTCCTGATTTGCAACCAGGCACCTCCTCTCCCACCTGTGGCTCAGAGCACTTTAGGGAAGCTGCAGGTCTGAGGCAGGTGGCTCAGGTTTGATGTAATCATCCTTGTCCATCATGCATCGGGCCACACACTGACCCCAGATGAAGTGAGCACGTAAATTGTTCTGGTCATAGGGAAGCCCAGGATATTATTGACAGCTGTGACAGAGACAGTCTTTCCTTGTGAATAGAAAACTGCAAGAAGGGAACTCCAGGATAAAAGGAAAGAGTCGTTCAGAGAAGAGAGATGCTGCAGGGGGGCAGCGATGGGGACTTGACCTTGGTCCTGTATTTGTGCCCTTGACTAAAGCACACCTAAATCCAGATGAACTACCGAAGTGTCGGCACTCAACAACTAAATTTTCTCTGGTTTGGACTGGATTTCTCATCACTTGCAATGAAATATTCCTCAGGGTTTATCTCTTTACCTGTAATAGGAACCTCAAAACTAGTCACAGCAGAGCGAAGCTGAGACCCTCATAAACCAGAGTTTGGGATGCGGCTGAAACCCACAGGCACACAGAGTTTTTGGCTTTAGCAGTTTTCCAAGTCAGGTACCATACAGAAGTATTCTCAATGAATGTTTTGTGTCACAAAATGGGCAGTGCCTGTGGCTCAGTGAGTAGGGCGTCAGCCCCATATACTGAGGGTGGTGAGTTCAAGGCCAGCCCCAGCCAAATTGCAACAAAAAAATTAAAAGAAAAAAAAAGCAGTAATGGAATGTCAGTGTGTGCTAGTCCGGGCCAGGAGCGAGCGGGCAGGGGGTGCGGGGTTCCAGCATGCTCACGGAGGCCGTCTCTGGCTCTGGTAACTCACCACCATCTTCCTGCCTCCTCGCAGACGCCTTCCCACTGCCCTAAACACTCCACTACAGCCTCCCCTCCCTCCCTTCCCCTGGGCTCCTTCTCTCCTTCCCTCAAGCCCACCCTGTGGAGTAGAAGGCCAGAATGTCCCCACCTTCATGCTTTTCTCACTGACCCTAAAAATCACCCCTGTAGTCCAAAGCCTGCCTGGTCCCGTTTCCTGGGTTTGGGCTATGCTAGAGCATTCTTCATCGGAAGCCGTGCTGATCCGGGTGGCAGCGGCTCCCATCTTCCACTGTCACTCGCACCTCTGGGTCCTTTCTTCTTGATGCTGTGGCTGTGGCTTCTCAGATGTCGCAGGCCTCCCGGGATGAAAGCTATGGCGTCCCCCTCACATACTAAGCCGAGGCCATGCTGTTTTCCTTCTCGCCACAACACCGACCTCGAGGCCATTCCCATCCCCTCTGCATTGGATTTGCACAGAAATCCTAACAGCAGCTTCTTAATTGAGTTTCTGGAACGTAATTCACATTTTTTGGGAATAAACGTTCTAGTTGTGCTGTCCAGTCCTTGTAACAAATAAACTACAGATTTTCCCAATTACAAAAGAAAGAAGAAAAAGATAAAAATCATGTGTGGACAAATGCTCTTATGAAATCCTTTGTGGAAGAAATTAGGAATCGGGAAGGGAGGAGGCTCACGTGTGTATTTCATGTTCCTGTTACATTTCTCATTCTAAAACCCATTATCTATGACAGCAGAGACGAGAGAGAGAGAAATATTGGGAAAGTGATCTCTCCTTCTCAGATAGGAAGTCTTAGAAGTTACACACAAATTCTGGAAATTGAGGATAGGATAGCTTTTACCCTGCATGGAGAAAACATTTCAATAATTTCCCCAGTTCACGAAAATGATACTAATAAACACTGCCTATTTGGTATAATTAAGCCATAAAAGAATTCTCTGTAATATTGCTCAAGCAATAATATCTGCATTAGTATATATGCTTTTACTACACGTACACCCTGTATTCACAAACAGACATCAATTATTCCATCGAAGTCCTTACATTGTCCCAGGATATATATATATATATATATGCCTTGCTGTGTCCCCTTCATAATCGCTTCCTGCACACAATGGCCTTCGGACTCACATTTAATTGCATGTCTCCCCTCCCTCTGCTTTCTGAGAAAGCCGAACATTATTGATTTATGTAAAAAAAAAACTTCAGCTTCCATATTTTCCTACTACATCATCGTGTGCATGATAAGCAATGCCACCAAATGACAGGGAATATTAGCATTGGCAACTGTTGCCAGCTACCAAATCCACAGCATGGGTAGAGGCTGGACCAAAAGAGGTGAGGAAGGCAGACGTAGCCAAGTGTAACCATCACCCAGGAAAAAAAGCACAGCCCCTTCATGACTCTCCAAACCCCAATGGGCTGAAAGTGAAGTGGCCTGCCAGAATTCCTCATTGGTGCCTTTTATTGTCCAAAATATTAAATTAACTAGACAGTATGTGACATGCCAAGATAGAACAAACCTCTTCAACTGTAATTCACAGTGACTTTGAGTTGATGATTATGAGTATATGGTGGTCACCAGAGAATATCGCCCGTGAGCTCTCGCATTAACACAGGCATCCCAGACCCAGAGAGACGTCATCAACACCATTATCGCCACTGAACAGACAGAGCACCTGGCTCTCACCTTCAGAACATGTGCAACTCATGTAAACCCGGAAAACTTGTTCAAGCACTTCAGCGTGCCAAACAGCCCACATATATACTTCCTAACAAGTGTTTTTCTTGAGTTCTCCATTCATGATTTTTCTTACATTATTTACATTTCTCCCCAGCTGTTTCCCAAGCGAAGTCAGGAGCTCTATGTCACTTGTTTCTATTTCCAGGTATCCCAAGTGAAAACTGGATCCTAATGGATACTCAATGTATGCTAGTTAAAAGCATCAACAAACAGATCTTTGATTCTCAGCACAAAGTAAAGAGTACTATATACCTAGGTAGTAGATTGAAAAATAAAGGAAAGAATCTTGTTAAATTTAATAACGTTTGGTGCACAAAGAAGTCGCCAAAATGCAGACGTGGTTTCATTGAATTACATTGGCCTCCAAGTCAACTTGTTGGATTATGTTTGGGAGCACAAATGCAATCACGTCCACTTAGCTTCAGATTTATGACTTTCATGCAGACCCTCCTGGGAAATGCTGAATTAACAATGTGGTGGATCCCCCATCCATTGAGGGGGCCTGTCATCCAAACAGGGTGTCAGCCTTAACATGTGTTTAAACTGTGACACCTCCACAAATTGGGAACCTCTGACCCGGGTTACATGAGGTAATCAATTGCACCATTACATCACTTTGATAAATAAAGGACAATGTTTGGTCAGTGATATAAAGAATAATATTCATCAATTACTCTCAATGCATTTTACTTGCTCCAGCAATAGAAAGGTACCCTCCCCTACAACAATCTTTTCCTTTCAGATGGTTCTTCTTTTTATAATTTGAGTCATGTGACCAGAGGATCTCCAATAAGATTATTTGTTTAAACAGGCCAAGCCTGTGGCCTATCTCCTTAAAATTGATTATCACAGAAGGCAGGAGGCTCAGGACAGGATATGATCAGCTATCACTAGAAGGCCTTCCTAAGGAAGTTTTATATTCAAATATTTATAAGCATCTGCCACGTACAATGCAGTGTGCTGGGAGGAGAGAATAGAGGCAAGTTTTCTGATTTCATTGGAGCAGCGGTTCTCAATCTGTGGGTCGCGACCCACAGGAACTGTATTAAAGCGCCACGGCATTAGGAAGGTTGAGAACCACTGCACTGGAGGAAGAAAACAGGCAACAGTCAAGTAAGAAAAGAGAAACATCAGAGAGTAAGAAGGGCTGTGATAAATAACCACTGAGGTTCAGTAACAGCCATTTGTAATTAGTCTTTTTTATCAAGTGTCTGTGACACAAGACAGCACCAGGTCAGGGCAGGTGAATGGGGGCACTTACCACCACAATCACGTTTGCTGCTGGGATCGGAAGATTTTCCACCTCAAGGTCTTGCCCTGCCACGGCCAGCAGATCGAGAGATGGCTCGTACGCAGGTCTGGGAAATGCTGAATTAACAATGTGGCGTGAGCTTGCCTGAGTCTCAGAGGAGGAATGCTGGCTGTGTCTGTATATCTTCTGTGGAGCTATGGCCAGGCTCTTCTCAATGCCTCGTGAATGGTGAGAAACGAATATTGGCTTCCCACTCTTCTTCTGATTAACTGCCAGAAAGTGGTCATTATGCCCTGAAAAACACCCTGAAATGGGAAAGAAACAAAAAGAAAATCAAAGACCCTATTCAGCAGATAGCTAGAAATATCTGATAAAGAGAATTATCTTTTTTTATGAGGTTTTAATACTTGTGAACAAGTCTCCACCTTTTTTTCTCTACTTCCCCATCCCCACTGGGTAGAACACACTCGATGGCATGGTGGCATCTCAGAGCCTTTAGGTGGGTGGGAGTAAGAGAGGTTTGAAAAAACCCTATCTATCAGATATCTAATATCTGTTAGCAGTATTATTAATCATAATATTATCAATAATATTAACATTATTTTTGTCATGTGGATAGAGTGCTGTGGCATCACAGCTCACAGCAACTTGAAACTCCTAAGCTTAAGTGATCCTCTTGCCTCAGCCTCCTGAGTAGCTGTGACTTACAGGCACCTGCCATAATGCTCAGCTAGTTTCCCTATTTTTAGTAAAAATGGGGTCTCACTCTTGTTCAGACTGGGCTCTAACTGTGAGCTTAAGGGATCCACTCACCTCAGCCTCCCCGAGTGCTGGGATTACGGGTGTGAGGCACCGTACACAGACTCTAGTACCTCTTATACTAAGAAATTTCATCCTTTGGGTGGCGCCTGTGGCTCAAGGAGTAGGGCGCTGGCCCCATATACCGGAGGTGGCGGGTTCAAACCTGCCCCAGCTTAAAAAAAAAAAAAAGAAAGAAAGAAAGAAAAGGAAATTTCCTCCTTTGTCTAACCCCACCATTTCATTACCACATTGGGCTTCTCTTTGTGGATGTTCTGTTTCTGAAATAATAAACATGTGTGTCACAGTCGAGCTTTCCCTCAGGCTACAGCATTTCCTAAAATTCTCACCTCCTATTTAGTTTATCTGGCTTATATTATAAACCACATATAGTTTTCTAGATGTTTGTGGATTATTTTAAGCTCACGGAGGGAAGAGATGTGAGTATACTCATCGTTGCAACATCCAGGTAATAATATTGATTCTCTCCTTAGTATTGATAATACGGCCGTCCAGATAAAGATCACACTGTCAACCTCCCCTCCGCCAAGGACCACCATTTGATCAGGTCAGAGCCACTGGACGTGAGTAGACATGATATGAGCAGAGAGGTGATGTGGCCTTTCTTCCCACCTTTCTTCCTTTGCACTTGCTGAAAGGCAGATGGTCTGGTGGGAGCATGAGGTAGAAACGTGGTCAGGGTAGTAGAGTGTGGTAGAGTGAGACAACAGACGTATCCCAGTCTCTGATGAAAATGAAACTACCGTGGCAACCCCAGAGTTCCCACTCAGACTTTATATGGGACAGAAGCAATTTCCTATGTTGCATTAGCTGATGTCAAGCATTATTTTAACTATCTTAGTTTCAGCCATTAAACCTATACACAAAAATATATTAATTTTTATTACTTTTGTTAGTAAATATTATAATTTTTCCTATTAGTTACTGGCCACAGGAGGAAATAGATATAAACATGTGAATCAAAAAGAATATCTGAGGTCAAACATCAATCAGAAAAGCAAACGTAAGATCATCTATATAACATGATAAGCAGAATGAACAGGTCACAACCTAGAAAAGCCACCTAAATAGTGCCTTGCAATCCTAGGAATTCCAGATTTTCCCTGGGCATGCCTGTGCAACAATAACCTACACACATATTATTCTCAGAAGAATTCTTTCTCAATCTTCTACTATTTAATCTTTTATTTCCAAATCTTGCACAGACCTATCTATCTTATTTTGAAGATTTCAGCTGCACTATCGTGACAAGATTTAGTTCTCATGCTTCTCAATGTATAGTTTATAGCATTATACACCCCTTCATTTGATAGGAGCGTCTGTTTCTAAGGTGAGAAACTCAAGTGTATTTAAGCAAAGGATATGCCTTCCCCCAATAAGGGATCATTTAAAATTAGAAAAGTAAACTTGGATAAAAAAAAATAGTATGTCTATTTTGTTTCTAAACTCCAAGCCAACCACTCACTTTAGCCATCTAAGACAACATCAGACTCAATTTCTCAAAGGGGAGGGAAGAATTGCTCACCTTTCAGAAGTATAGAAACTTTTCTAGGACACTATAATATCCCTTAGTGAATTTTTCTTAGTACAATACTAAGTCAACATCTGGGGTCAGAAAGGTAATACACCTCTAGAGCATTTTATCACTATTCTCTTAATAAAGTTGTGACAACACATGTGTAAAACTTTAAAGTACCCTGTTCTCAATTTCACAAGATTATATGTGCTCCTAATTATGGTTTCATTCCCCAATCCAAGGAACTCTTATTTCATTCAGAGAAACAAAATTTACAGTTATTTCAAGGTCATCACTGACTAATCACCATCAGAGCTTGATTGCTTAAAAAAGGTTATCGTCTATTTAGCATGCTAAGAACTAAAGACATGGTCATTAAGTTTCTATTACTATTTCAGAATCCTCATGAAATGTAGTTGTAATTTGAGTGATCTAAAAAAGACAAAGCTACTAGTACCAGTAGATAACTCCCCAATTATCTATTATATCATAGAAGAAAGCACATATGCTAAGAAAATAGCTTGTCTTTACCTCCCAAAGAGAAAGTCGAAGGCATATTGGTGAGATAGAATTGCTGATGATGCAAAATATAAACGCAGGTCATACAAACTTTGTCAAGGGCAAAGCCTGTAAAATCTAGAAATTCCTCTACCCTAGATGCTCCATAAATTTAAATTAAGAAAAAATAACTTAGCAGATCAGAGAAAGTAGATATCTCAGAGGGGGAGAAATAAATGGAGAACTAAGTAAATATATAATTATCTTTCTTTTTACATGGAGTCAATCACAACAAGCCTTTTCAAAACCATTCTATTTAAATAGAATGGATGAGTCTGGTTAACAAATTCCTTTTTTGGTAAAACTGACCTGTTAGAAAAGAGAAAAAAATCTAAGTGGAAGTGCCATTAAACACATTTAAAATTTCCCAGCCTTATCCAGTCGTCTATGTGAAAGGACCTGGGTTTGCCTTGCCCTTGAGTAATGAGTTCCAGGTTGGCAGGATAATATTAGGTGCCCAACTCCCACCATTACTTAGGAAAAAGTTTTAGATTCCCTGCATCAGAATCACCTAGGGCAGTGGTTCTCAACCTTCCTAATGCAGCGACCCTTTAATACAGTCCCTGTGGGTCACGAACCGCTGACCTAGGGCATGATGATAATAGATTCCTGGACCCTAATCTAGAACTATCACAGCAGCATATCTGTGGATGTGGCGTAGGATTCTGGATTTATAATAGAATCTTTTCAGATTTAGACTGCGAAGTTTGAGCACCAATTAGCTAGTGTTTTGAATAGTTTTGCATTCTCTATCTTCAAATGTTATTTCTCACCTCTTTCACTTCCACTATGGAAATATGCTCACATAAAATTTTGGAAATGTCAAGATCAAGATGCCAAGTTCTCTATTGGTGGAGTCATAATTCTAAAGCAGCCAGCCATTTTTGGCTGGATTTTTACTCTCTCTATCGTCTCAGTATCTGACCCTGGACACAGTTGTAGATGTTCCAGAAACTCATTTAAGATAGATACAGATAAATTTAAGGTGAAAGGATGAAAAAATATATTTCATGCAAACACCAATCCAAAGAAAGTTGGAGTGACTATATCAATATCACACAACAGCGACTTCAGAGCAAAGAAATTACCAAAGATGAGGAGGAATGTTGCATAATGATGGGCATATGTAGGAATGCAATATAATGATTCCAAACTTACATGCACCCAAAAATGATCTTAAAAATACCTGAATCAACACTGACCACAAAGAAAAGAGAAACAGGCAAGTCTATAATTGTAGTTGGAGATTTTAACACCCCTCTCTTAATAACAGATAAAACTAGTAGACAAAAATCAGCAAGGGTGAGGTTATAAATGAACAACATCATCAACCAACTGGATTTGGTAGATATTTGTGGGCACTACATCTGTGAACACCAGGAGATAAACATTCTTTTCAAGTTCATATGGGATACTCACTAACATTGAACATGTCCTGGGTCATAAAACAAATGTTAAAACATTAAAATATGAAATTATACAAAGTAAACTCTCTGGCCATAAAGGAATTAAAGTAGGAGCAACAGAATGAAAACACTTGGACATTAAACATCACATATATAAATATCCATCAGCAAAGAGAAAGTCATAAGACAAATTAGAATAATTTTGAACAAAACTAAAATAAAAATATATTATAATTTGTGGGATGTAATTGAAATAGTTCTTAGAAGAAAATTTACAGTATTAAATGCTTATAGTAGAAAAGAAGAAGCCTCTCTAATCAATAACCTAGCCTTTCACTAGAAAGAAAGTAGAAAAGAGAGCAAAATAAATATGCATGCAGAAAGAAAACTATTAAAAGTTAAAAGTAGAAATAATGACATTGAAAATAGAAAAACAATAGAGAAAATCAATAAAACAAAAGCTGGTTCTTTGAGAAGATCAGTAAAATTGATCAAGCTAGGAAGATTGAAAAAGAGAGAAGACACAGATTTCCAATATCAGAAATGAAAGAAAGGCCATCATAAAAGACGTGGAGAGGATAATAATGATCTTTTGCATGTAAATCCAACAACTTAGATGAAATGACTAATTCCTCAAAAACTACAAGTTAATGAAACTTACTCAAGATGAAATAAATAATCTAAGTTATTCTAAAATTATAAAAAAGAATTAAATTCCTGTTAAACTTTTTTTCTGAATAAGAAATCTTTAGGGTTGAATGGCTTCAGTTGCAAATTCTACCAAACATTTAAAGAAAAGATAATAGGAAAAGTATAAAACCTCTCCCAAAAATAGAAGAGGAGAGAACACTCGCCAAAATCAACTGATGAAGCCAACATTACCTCCTCAACAAATCCAGAGAAAGTAATAAAAAATAAAATTATAGGGGAAAAATGGGTGCAAAGATGGCTGGCTAGAGACATCAGTCACTAGATCATCTCAGAAAGAAGGACAAGTCTTAGACTAACAAATAAATGATAGCCCAGGTGTAATCCTGAGATAAGAGTGCCAGAACCTACCTGAGATTCCACGGCCAGAAGCTGTGCAGCAGAACAAGAAGGGGCAGGATACTGGCGGGATCACCCCCTGAGAAAGTTGGAGTCCTTTGGGAAGGTAGGTGGGGGTTTTGTTTCTCCTTCCCTCACACCTCTGGTAGTCAGCAGGCTCTCACACTTCTGAAGAACTTTTCCACCCTCACAAGCTCAAAAGCTGCTACCACCAGTGAACTGTAAACTTCTTGAAAATAAAGAACCAGGCTGCAAAGTCCCCGGAGTCACTTCCCGTCACTACAGACCGTGTGGCTTCTCCACCCATGGTGTGCCTTTGTCCTCCCTGGGGAGCATCAGCCCTTCAATCTTTGTGTCACTTGTCCCCATACAAACATTTCCAAACTCCAGCCCAGGCTGTGGTGGCCACAGGGCCTGGTGGGTCCCAAGATCTGTGTGATCCCAGAGCTTGCACATTCTGGGTGGGCTGCCTGCCAGGGATAGGGACAGAGAGGACCAAAGTGCCAGCTCTTCTCCATTCAGATGCTTTCCTTCCCCTCTTCTCGCCCACTCACTGCTGCTGACTGGATTGGGTGCCCAGGGGATGACTGAGCCAGGACCTTCAGGAGCAGTTGCTTCTCCTCTGCTGGTGGGTCTCCTGCACCAAGGCTCCCACAGACACCTCTTCTCTTAAAGACCTGCAGTGGATGGAGGCATGCTCAGACTGTGAGCTTCCGGCCCAGCAGCCCTCTCTGGTGCTGCTCACCTGGCTGCTCCAGGAGGACAGGGCATACCCCAAAGTGGAGGGACATTATACCTGCTTGAGCATCACACAGGCCACTTGGGGCCAGTGTCCTTCTCTCGGGCATAGACAGGGATTCAACTTGGGGAGACAAGGAGACAGACCTACAGGCTAGATCCCATGCCCACAGGACTCAATGGTGTTCCTCAGGGGCACAGAGGGGAGATTTGTTAGTTAATCTCAGGAGGCAAGGGAGCCCAGGTGACTACAAGTGAGAGGAGAGCACAGTGTGGGTCTAAACCACAGTGCACTAACAGAAAAACTCTCCATACAGGAAAACTCTGCTCTTGGTCAGGGAAGAAATCTTGGTGACAGCTCCAAGCTATTGATATTGAGCTTGGTTAGCTTGAGCTTCTGCTTGCAGAGACCTTAGGATAGGGGAGAAGCAAGAAGAGCAAACCCACTCTTCTGACAGCCAGTCTGAATCCCTGATGGCCTTCCCTCCACAGGCAGACTTTCTCTCTTGGCAGGGCTGACTCAGCCCCTCCATGGCCTCTTTCCTCAGCAGCCTGGGGTCTAACCCCCAGCCCCTGCCAAGACAGCTCTTGTGTCCACCTCTGTGAATCCTCAAGGCATGCTAACCCAACCTAGCCCTACCCAATTCACTTTTCTGCCCACCTCTACTGTAGTAAAGAATAGGGCCCCACCCATGGCATAGGGCATCTGAGTGCTTCTCCTGATTGACTAGAGCCAGTCAATCTCAGAAAACAGCACTGCAGCTGGCTGTTTCCTGAAAACACTACCTGTTGGCAGGGAGGACAATTTATAAAGCCCATTACAACATTTACTGACTTCATCCTACATGGAGTGGCTGATTCTTACCCACAAGTACCACCTCCTGCTGTCTCAGAGAGTAAACTGGGCATCTCAGTATAATTCATGCCGCTAAGAAGACCACAGGCCTGGGGAAAGAGAAAGGATTTCAAAGACTTACATCTTCCTTCATCAATAAGAGACATGAGATAGGAAATCTCCCCTCCAATGTAGAACACCACAACTATAGCCTACAAATAACTATCAACTGAGAAAACCACCACATGAAGGATGTTTATAATCAAGGTATCTATCCAGAACACAGACCCCCATCAAGGTCTCCACAAGGCCAGCTAACATTCTTTATCCAACATAAGCTATAGACACAGCCTTATGCAGAAACAAGGAGCAACAGCTGCTCCAGATGAGAAAGAAATTAGTGCAAGAAAGTTGGCTGAATGGATTTTAAAAAACCCCACAACCAAAGATCCACTGTTTTCAGAAAACAGACCTGCCTACAAGGACTCACACATATCAAGATGAAGGGAGGGAAAAGTATTCCACGCAAATGGAAGCCAAAAGAGAGCAGGCTAGCCATTCTCATGTCAGATAATATTTACTTTAAATCAACGATGGTAATGAAAGAATGACCAAAAGTGGTCATTATTTAAGGGTAAAGGAGCAATTCAATAAGAAGACATACTTTTAAGTATATATGCACCTAACACAGGTGCTCCCAGATTCACAAGGAAAATTCTAATAGATATAAGCAAAGTGGTAAATAGTAGTACGTACTTGTTGGGGACATCACCACCCCACTGACAGAGCTGTACAGACCATCAAAGCACAAAACAAGTAAAGGAACAGTGGATTTCAATGGGACTCGAGAACAAATGTAACTAATAGACACTACAGAAAATTTCACCCCCAAATTATTCAATACACATTCTTTTATCAGCACATGGGACCTTTCTCCAAGATTGATCACATTTTAGGTCGCAAAATGTCTCAAAAAATTCAAAGAAATTAAAATCCTAACATGTATCTTCATAGAACACAGTGAAATAAAACTAAAAATTAATACTAAGAGAAACAATCAAATTCATACACAGTCATGAAAATCAAACAACCCCTGCTGCTGAATTGAATGATTATTGTGTCAATAATTAATTAAGATTGAAATCAGCAGATCCTTGAAATGAACAACAAATGGGACATAAGCTATTAGAATCTATGGGATTTAGCAAAAGCAGTCTTCAGGGGAAATTCTTAGCCTTTAAATGTCTACCTCAAAAAGACAAAAAGATCACAAATTAACAACCTAATGTCACATCTCAAGAAACAATAAAAAGAAGGGCAAACCAATCCCAATGCCTGAAGAATAAAAGAAATAACAAAGGTTAGAAGAGAACTAAACAAAATGGAAAACATGGAAAATAACACAAGAGATGAAGTAAACAAGTTGTTCATTTGAAAAGATGAACTAAATCCATAGACTTCTTGCTAGATTTAACCAAAAATAAAATAAAAAGGGTCCAAATAATATTAATCATAAATGAATAAGGAGATACAAGTGATACTAAATAAATACAAAATATAATTTGTGACTATTACAAAATACTCTATATGTACAAACTAGAAAATGTAGAGGAAATGGACAAATTCTTAGAAACACATAACTTCCGAAGAATCAGTCAGGAAGAAATAGAACTCCTGGAGAGACCAATAATGATCAGTAAGATCTAAGCAGTAATAAAAAATTTTCCAATCAAGAAAAGCCCTGGACCAGATGGATTCACTGCTGAATTTCACCAGACCTACAAAGAGAATTGGTACCCATACTTCAGAAATGATTCTGTAGTATCAGGAAGAGGGAATCCTCCCCAACTCATTCTATGTAGTCAGTATCATATTGATACTAAAGGAAAAGACACAACAAAAACAAAAAGAAAACTATAGACCAAAATCCTTTATGAAGATAGATGCAAAAATCCTTAATAAAATAATAGCAAGCAAACCAATTCAATAACACATCAAAAAAAAATCCACCATGACCAAGTGAACTTCATCCCTGGGATGTAAGAATGGTTATATATATGTAAATCAATAAATGTGATTCACTACATAAAGAGAAAAATAAAGGCCATATTATCATCTGAACAAATGCAGAAAAAACATTCAATAAAATCCAGTGCTCTTTCATGATAAAAACCCTCAACAAACTAGTTCTAGAAGGAATGTACACCAAAAGCTGTGTATGACAAACCCACAGCCAACATCATACAGAATGGAGGAAAGTTGAAAGGATTCTCCCTAAGAAATGAAACGAGACAAGGATGGCCATGGTCATCACTTTTATTCAATTTAATACTACAAGTCCCAGACCTAGCAACCAGATCAATTAAAAAAAATAAAGGGGTATCCAAATCAGGGAAGAAGAGGAAAAACTCTTGCTTTTCAGTGATGTCTTGTATTTAGAAAATTCTAAAGACTCTAACAAAAGGTTCTTGGGAGTAGAAAAACAAATTCAACAAAATCTCAGGATACAAAATCAAAGTAGAGAACCCAGTAGCATTTCTATGTATCAATAACAATCGAGCAGAGAATCAAATAGAAAACTCAATACCATTTGTAAAGCTACAAAGAAAATAAAAATACTTAGAAACATACTTCATCAAGGAGAAGAAAAATATCTCCAGGGAGAACTACAAAACACTGACAAAAGAAACTTCAGATGACACAAACAATTGGAAAAACATAGCATTCTTATGGATTGGTAGAATTAATATGGTTATGATGTCCTTACTGCCCAAAGGGATTTACGGATTCAATGAAATCTCTAGCAAAATGAGAATGTCATATTTCAAAGATCTAGAAAATATAATTCTATGCTTTATTTGGAACCAATAAAAAGCACAAATACCCAATGCAATCTTAAGCAAAGAGAAAAAAATCTGAAGGCATCACATTGCCAGAGTTCAAAGTATACTATAAAGCTATAGTAAGAAAAATACCACCATAGTAGTATAAAAGTAGATGCATAAGTCAATGGAACAGAACAGAGTAACCTTATATAAGCCCATCTACCCATAAGCAACTGATTTTTGACAAAGCAGACAACATACACTGGAGAAAGGACGGCCTAGTCAATAAATGGTGCTAGAAAATTGGATAGCCACCTGTAGAAGAATGAAACAGTATCCCTACCTCTCACTCCTTATAAAAATTAACTCAAGATGGATAAAGATAAAGGATTTAAATGTAAGGCATGAAATCCAAAAATTCTAGAAGAAAACGTAGGAAAAACTTTTCTGGACATTGGTCTAGGCAAAGAATTTATGACAAAGATCCCAAAGACAATTACAGCAACATCAAAAACAAATAAATGGGTCTTGCTTAAATTAAAAAGATTCTGTACAGAAAAGGAAATATTCAACAGAGAAAACATATAACCTACAGAATTGGAGAAGATAATTGAAAACTATACATCTGGTAAAGGACTAAAATCCAGAATCTGCAAAGAACTCAAACAAATCAGCAAGAAAAGGCAAACAACCCCATTAAAAAGTGGGCAAAAGACACGAACAGAAGCTTTTCAAAAGAAGGTAGACAGTGGCCAAATAACATATGAAGAAATGTCCAACATTACTAATTAGAGAAATGCAAATTAAAACCACAATGAGATAGCATCTTACCCCTGTCTGAATGGCTATGAAAAAGTCAACAAACAATAGGTGCTGGTGTGGATACACAGAGAAACAATGAATGCTTACGAACCCGTGGTGGGACTGCAAATTAGTACAACCTTTATGGGAAACAGTATGGAAATTCCTCCAAGAAATAATCCAAAAATCCAAAAATCCCACTAGGAAAAGAAGCCATTTTATTAAAAAACAAACAAACAAACAAACAAAACCCAACTAACTGTACTCAATGTTTACAGCAGCGCAATTCACAAACACAAAGATGTGGGATCAGCCTAAGTGGCCATCAATTCATGAGTGACTTAACAAAATGTGTGATACTATACACAATGGAGTATGACTTAATGAAAAGAAATGAATTAATGCCTTTTGGAGCAATCTGAATGGAACTGAGCACCATCACCTTAAGTAAACTATCTTAAGAATAGGAAAACACTTTTGGATAGATGTTTGGAGAATACTTAGAGACCTAAAAATAGACCTGCCATTCGATCCTATAATTCCCCTACTAGGTATATATCCAGAAGACCAAAAATCACATTATAACAAAGATATTTGTACCAGAATGTTTATTGCAGCCCAATTCATAATTGCTAAGTCATGGAAGAAG